>JANJYP010221427.1:0-16433 GCA_024605115.1 Rastrelliger brachysoma | reverse complement strand
CTCAGAAAGAAACGCGAGTCTCTGTGTTAAAACGAGCATGTGAGCCGCCCTCAAAGACATCTCCCTCTATGCAGTTCCTCCATTGCGTCATTGTACTAAATTATATACACCATGGGCCACGATAATGTCGTTAAAAGCGTTATGAAGTCCCTCTCTTCTCATTTCTCATTTCTCCATCTCCTTATCTCCTCTCTCTCTCTAGCTCACTATCTGTGTCTCCTCAGTCCTCCTTCTGCTTCATGTCTCCTCTTTACTCTCTCCCATTCACTCTTTCAGCCACTTCCTCCTCTTTCACCACACTGTACATCATTTTCCCTCTTGGTCTATCAATTTAATTCCCCTGGCTTTCAGGGCATGATAAGACCTTTCCTACACTGCCAAAGCTACTATAGCACGTTTATGCAGAAATTATGAACTGCTCTGTTTGTGTAGACACAGCAATGGAATTTTTCGAGAAGCTAAAATAAGTGATTTTGACTAACATGCAGTCAAATTATGCTAGAAAGGGAATGTTGAGGTAAAGCCTCACATTAGAGAGTTTCCAACAGAGTGGAGCGATAAAAACGCCAAGTGACAGAGGTTGGGACGCTCAACTCTAACACTGTCAGAGCATCTTAACCAATGCAGTTCATATATGACTCTCAGTGGGTTCAGAACTGTCTGATTCAACTGGGGAACATGCAAACACGAATCCAAGCAAACATGCACATATAACAAGCCTTAGATTTAACTGGAGCCTGGAAGGAGTTAGAGGATCTGCCAGAAATCCCATCAATCACTGACTTGGACAAGAAATGAAGGGGGATCAGGCAGTCTCAGAAGAGCCAACAGGCATTTGATTTCTAGGACACAAAACCTCCTTTAAGCCATTAAGCATACAAGTCCCAGGTGACCAGATAGACTGTGAGTCTGTTGAGTGAGCTTCAAGGATCTCATTCCTCACTGTACTAGAGATATGCTGAGGACTACTGTATTTATATCCCTGAGATTTTACAGAGAGTTTGAAGGCAGCACAAAGGCAGGCAATAATAAGTGGTTAGAGAGACGTTGGCTGTCTGAAACACTGTAAAGCCAGCTAACAACTCTGAACATGATGAACTGTGATGATCAATATAATTGCTCATTCACTCTCAGTGGACTTGTATCATGATCATATGATCATAGCTGGTTGTTTTAGGAAATGATTACAAGTGATGACACAATAACACAGATATAATTAGATATTGATGTTTGATTTGTTTGATTTGTTTTTCATGTGTGGAGAGTAGTGAAGCAAAGAAAATTTAATTGAACATCAGCTTCATATTGTGGGCATACAGAGCAGGGGCGATTTCCCATAAAGTCTTATTGCTAGGATCAATGAACATTTGATTGTGAACAAATCAAAGAATCTTGCATTCTTCCTTTTTTCTACACATGCTGCATATTTTTGGGGGGCAAATTATTCCTTTGGATCTGGAGTGATAACAGAAAATGAAGGCGGAGAAAGGGATGGGATGGGATTTAAATCATTATTTGAATCTTTTCTCAACTATTGTATTTCATGATGTGATTTCTTCTTCTTTTAGATCATTATTTTGGGCCAGATATGGAATTGACATCCGCATTTGGTGTATTGATCATACTGGAAGGTGGAGAGAGCTCTCTGACTCGATCCAAAATCTACCATAAGCATTCAGTTGGTTCGAGATCTGGTGACAATGAACCCTGTAGCATATAAATCAAATAACTGTCATGCTCTTTAAACCATTCAGAGACTCTTCCCCCTGTATGGAAGCATCTGCATTGTTTGGCTTCATATGTTTATGAACAAAAAAGGGTAAAAGCTCCTTTAAAACTGAGAAACTCAGGAATCTATCTCCCACAATTCCAGGCGACACTTTGCACCTAGGTACGAGGTGACAGACTCTCATTGCTGATTGGCTGAGATGCAGTCATGACACTGGAAAAGACACAGAACAGGTGTAATGTCACGCCCCATTGAAAGAAGGTGCTGAACCTTTGGCCAGCCGGACACCAACAACAAAAGAGACTCAACTCTCTCGTGGTGGAAGTATGCGTAAGGAGGACATTTGTTGCATCAGCTGGACGAGGCAAAGAGAAGACAATAATCCGAAAGATTTAGCAGTTTGCAACCCGGGAGAAGAAAGAAAGAAGCCACAGCTAACCTGCCTGCTGGCATCGGAAGACAACAAATCATTTTCACACACCCTTAAGAACAAGCCATGGTGCTTAAAAGGGAAGAGCTATTTGCTTGGGCAGAATTAGACACAAGTCTAGGTTTTTGTCGAGCTTAGAGCTTGTTGTTTTGTTCTGTTGTGTTTACACGGACTAAAGTCTGTACTGCTGCTGGTATGTTAAATGTAATCAAGTGTTGGCTGCTTAGTTTTAGTGTTCATCACACATTAGCCATAGCTCTGTGCATGCAGTAACGCCGCCAATCACCATGTTAATTAATAATTAACATTGTTAATTAAATTTAATAATCTTTAAATTTCACAATTAATAATTATTTCTGATAATTAAGAATTTTAGCTAATAACCCTTTTCAAAACTCAACAGCATTCACTGGGTATCTATAGTAAATTATTTTCAGATTTATTTTTATTTTATTTATTTGTCACCTGTCCATTTATCAATAGTGGATTTTTTTTTAATCATATAAGAAATTCTATATCCATTCAGATGAAGACATATTTTCCTTTTCTATCTTGCTCCTTCAAACACTGATAAACAGATGATTGATGGGATGATTACACTTTTGTTCCGGCAACCATAACATCATCTTGTTTTAGCCTTTATGATGTTGGAAATGTTTGATGAGGTGAAGAGGTTTCACACTCCACTTGCAGAACTAAATTTAGCAGTTTTGTCATCTCTTGACACAGTGAGAAGAAAGGGATGAGAGGCAGCTGAGAGAGGTGTCATATTTTAATTTGTTTTCTCTGTGGGAGACAAAATGATCCTCACCGTCAGCTTAACGCAAACGCACAGAGCGTGCATGTGATTGACTGCTATGTACATGCACACATTCAGCTCACACACGGTGTACACATCCACTACCAAACATATCCCTGATCGAAAACTAAGAAGGCAAATAAAACACTGCTTCCCTTTGAAAGTTTCACGTGGGATAATGCGGTAATGAGCAGTTTTTCTCCCATGCCATAAAAGTAAACCATGAAAGTTGGAAATGAATTTCAGTCAGCAGCAGATTAGTTTCGTTTAGTGCTAAGACTGGATGTAGGTGGGACCACCTGATTCTGTCCAAAGATAAAAAAAAATCCACCTATCAGCACCTCTCTAACACACTAATTAAAATGTTTTGTTTCCACGGTGTAAAATCCAAGATACATTGTGGTCTCATTGGGGATTATGTGCTGGACTATATATGGGTATAGGGAGCAATGGCTTTCTCAATTAACAGGGAGGTTGCCAGGCAACCAGCAGAGACTTCAGAAAGTCTCTGCTACTAGCAAAGAGACGGTTTGGCACATAACACCCCGTAAACCCCGGATTTTCTTGACTTTGTACAAGGGCGATTTGCTGTTTCACCTGCTCTCTATTGACTCCAGCTAAAAATTGTCATAGCTGTTAAAAAGACTATCACAAATTCTCAGAGACCAAAGCTACATCAAGTATCTTCTATATCATTAGTTCTGTAGACCAAAGTGTAAAGATATAATGAGATAAGAAAAGCAGCAAATCCTTTTTTATGAACCTGGATCCAACAGATGTTTGGCAATTTTGCTTTATAATTGACTGAACTGTCAAATTCCCTGTTGGCTAATCAATTGATCAACTAAATGTAGTGGCTCTATTGTATTCTGTTCTATATACTTTAAAATGTTTCCTTGAAATCACTTTAGCTAAGGGCCCTTGTAATTTCATTTTTAACATTAGATATGTGAAACAGGTAGTAAATTCGATTTGAAATATGCTGAGAGCTAAAACGCATTAGTGTTTCATTTTAAACCCCCTTTTTTTAAGAAGTTCAGATGTTATTGATAAGAATAAGTAATTAGATTGAAAATAATCCATATTCATCCAAAGAGAAGAAATAGAGAAGCTAAAGGAAGGAAACATAGAGCTCACACAGAGAGTGAGGGTGGTAGATGGAGAAAGAGGGTGGCAGTACCTGAGAGGATCCTTGATATATCCATTCTTAAATAATGATATGAATATTTTGTTGAGGTGGCCTCTAACTTTGTGCTGGAAATCACAGTGGGTCCCTGCAATTTTAAAGCCCAGGGGCTTCAATTATTCAAGTATCATTCCTATAACAACATTTTTCCATCACAGGGCAATTTAGCCAGGTAGTAAAATTGGGACTTTCTGTCTCGTCCGCCTCTGAAAGCACTCATCTCAGCGTGTGAGGAGAGCAACACATCCGCATCTAGGACAGAGGCACCCACTGCTGGGGCAGAAGGGAACAAAGGCGGTGAGAAGCAGGAAAAAAAGGAGGGGGGAGGAAAAGTGGATGATTTCATTTTCAGATAGTCTAAACGGAATTCAGTCATCCGTTTTTTCCATATGACTGACAATGCGTACACTCACTCTGGTCTCTTTTTATGTTTGGCGTGATTACCATGTGTGATTATTACCTCTGTGTTATTTATTTTAGATCTTTCACAGTTGAATAGGCAACCTAAGAACTACCTGCCTGGGCAGGGGTTAATTTTGTGCTGAAAAAAAAAAGAGACAGAAAAATGAAATTCAAATCCTGGAGGATATAAGAGCTAAAACACAAGTGAGCACTTACACATTTTGCCCAGAGCAGAATCCCCGTGCAGAGCAGAGATCAGAGACACCACTAGCAGAAGCTTGTGGCAATAGGTTTTAAGTTGTCTTCTTTTTGACCTGTGCTGTAGCAAACAGTGAGCGTGTAGAGAGAATAAAAACACACAACTTACCTGCAAAAGTCACCATCTGGGGGATAGCATCCTTGACTGTGCTGCAAAGCCCCCTGGGAAAAGAAGAAAAGACAAGACATCAAATATAAGTGTAATTTCAGGAGATGCCTCAGGCACCCACCACTGATATGGTCAGCACTGCAGCTACAGTAAATGAGCCTGTTTGAAAGTCAGTAGGATGGATTCCTCTTAACTCACATCATAAATTCACTCATCCATTCCTGTGGTATCATTTATCACTCTTGCTTTTATTCATCACCCCACTTGCACAAACTCAGTGAGTGTTCAGGGGTTATCCCATGTGAGAAATTGTTTTTTAAAATTGCATTTTAGTACACCAAATGTTTAAGTTAAATCTGGCTTGTACAGAACATTACATATAATGTTACACTAAACCTGCACAAGAGAGCACTCATAATCATGCAAGGTAATACAGATGGTAATTTTTGCCCACAAAGTCTGTACATTAAATGTTCTTGTTCATCTTAGTCTAACGCAAATGACTGCTCGATACTGAATTGGTATAAACAATAATAGGATGGAGCCAAAAATCGATTTCACTCACCTTAGTATATCATCAAACTATATAAGACTGCATCTATCTGGTAAATGAACACTTTTATGAAACGACCATAGCTTATGTTTCCACTAATTTGGTCGGTGGAGGTCAATTTGCCAGCTGTTACATCACTGATTAGGCTCATCGTTACTCAATTAAGTAGGTAAATTGGTGCAGAGCTGTTAAGTGGCGCGCACGGATGATTGTAAAGACGTGATTCTTACCTCTCAGATTGAAGGAAATCTCTGCAACCTGTTTGAGACACCGTTTTTATTTGTTTATTAATTTATTTGCGTCTGCGGTCCAGTTAGTAGCGTAGCCTACAGTACGCGGCTCCACACACACACATATGCACACACAAAGTCCGCTGATTTCCTCTCCACTACCGCTCATTAAAGACGCCCGGAGCGCCCCCGTGCTCGCTCTACAACCGAACCATCACGTCATTATCCGCCGACGATTGTCCCCTCTTTCCCCCCGGTTCACTCACAGCCAGGTGCCAGTGAGGGCCTGTGGGACATTTCATGGCATCCTCCTCTGCGAAGCGATGGAGATGGAGACAAGGCGGCAGTCCGGCTGCTGAGTGTCATCGCTCGGCATGGCTGCGTCCTCAACGCGGTTCCCGGGGGGCGGTTTGGCACCCGCTGCCGCCGGTCCCGGTGGGGCGGGGTGGGAAGAGCGGCAGGGGAGAGCGACAGTGTCAGCTGTACACCGTGTGATATCACTTTACCGGGAGGATGGGGAGGAGGGGGTGGTAGTAGTGGTAGTGGGCTACATTGAGTCGTCATCCTGAGATGAAAGCGTAAAACTGGTGATAGTGTCACCCTAGTCAGAAAATGTGGTGGGAGAGGTTCACTAAATAGACAGTCGGCTCTTAAAAGGTGCATATGAAATCTTTGGTTGTTAATCTCTCTACAGATGTAAAAAGATCTATTGAGTCCTGTCCCAGTCGTTTAAGATTGATGGCACAAGTGTCATAACGCAATCAGTCATATAACCTATCGCCAAATTTAATGCGGATCATGGCATTACTTCAGAGATCTGAGCAGAAAACCCTCTTGGTTAATTTCAAGACAATATAGTACAGGTTGGTTAGAAAGTTCTCCTGTCCCTTTTAGAAAAATGAACACAGTTTAATGTGGTCTTACATAATGCCTAACTCTAAAGTGAGAGTAAGAAAACCAAACCAAAAAAAAAACAACGCAAAGTTAAAGAATCATAAATCATTCCTTATGTCCCTGAAGCTGAACTGCACACTCACATTTGTTTTGTATCTTGCTTTAGGGATTTACCACTGGCACTTGCCAGTTATTTGATTCCCACATTATTTGATAGCCCACATTCGATGAAGTAAATGATAACAACACTGCTGAGAATACAACTTAAGAAAAAGTTAGTTGCCAACCATAAACCACATATAGGCTACACAAAAGGTGGCAGTAACAGCAAACACAATAGTTCAAAAAAAAAAAAAAAAAAAACTCAAGTCACATTATTTGGTTCTGAAGTCAGCATAGGTGTACAAGAGATTTATTTGTCAGTAATTAGTTATTAGGTCACCAACTTGTGAAATCTTTTTCTTTCTGGTGTTTATCTCCTATTTTTCCAGGGCACCATTTGACTTCTGACCCTTTGGATAAAGGAAGAAAGGCAAAATCCAAAATATGTATTAATATTTAAACCAGCAGATTATTGTAAAAATATGTACTTATAAATGACTTTTCGTAATTGCAGATGACTTCTGATCTTTTGATTTCTTATTGGAAGTAAAAATTTAACAATTTCCAAAATACAGTCAAAGTGTGTTTTTATAATATCTGGAGATTCTTGTTTACAAGTCCAATTATTTTTGCATTTATTAATATACTTACAAGTGCAGACTTGATGTTGATGCTTGTGTATTAACAACTTGACTAATAATCTTGAGAAAGAATTGTTTACTTTTTAACAACCTGGTGACACAAAAGTTTATAACTGGTCTATAATCAAACTATTTTAAACATTCAGCTATTCATTTCAACATTAACAATATTATGAAGGATTTATAGGTACCCTATAAGAAAGTGGCATCAAATAGAAAACAGACTGATTTTACAATAAGGAGTAAACTGTGAGAATGACCACACTGTGCAGTTGTGTTCAACTCTCTTACTGCTGTCAAGATAAAATGCAGGACTGTGTCCCTTTAAGATAATTTGGGGGTCACTTACCTGACAGAAGTCAAACAGGGAAATCACAGTGAAGTTCAGGTGAACATAAGGTGCTGTCCATGGTCCTGAAGTTTTCTATGATAACAGGACCAATACAACTGTACTCATCTTTCTTCCCTTAAAAGTAACTTCATATCCACCTAAAGGATTATGTCATAAATGTTTGTTACACTATCTTCCTTTTTCTAATTCCCTAAAGCAGCTGGAGCCAGCCATCTCAAACTGCTTCAGCAAACAAGGTCCATCTTGATTATAATGCCCATATAATGAGGAGATTTAGCCTGGCTGCACTTGTTTAAGTATAATCGTGATCCAGGAAAATGGCTCATCTCTTTAGCCTTTCTCTGCCTCTATGTGTGTGTGTTTCTGGAAACGTTAAGCTAGCTTTGTAGCAGGGGGCTGATGAAGGCAGACTGTTGGGGAGTTCTAAGATTACTGCTCAAATTGAATAAAGGAGTCGACACATTACAGCAGCTTAGATGATACACCCCACTGCACTGATTAATTTAAAACCAGCACAATGTTACATGCACACATGAGACACACCAAACAACAAGTGTAAATCTGGCCAGCTCCTCTCTTTAACGCCGTCTTTTCCCCGCCATTTACCTTCCCCTTCATTTTCTCTCAGTTACACGTCAACACACACACTCATGCACTCACACACACAACAACTCACAAGATCTCAGCATGGCCCCTGCCTTATGACTTGAGTTCATTATTGCCTTGGCAGGGTTTCTCAGATGAAATTAGAATGACAACAGGAATGACACAGAGTGTAGCAGGGGAAAGTTTACACAGGGTGAAGTCGAGTGTGTGTGTGTGTGTGTGTGTACTAAACAAATCTAATCTTCTCTGATTCATGGGCGAGCTTGTCTGCATGCATTTGTGATACACTTCCTCTTTGCGTACAGTATGTACTCAGTTTAAGAGATGGAGACAGAGAGTGAATGAGACAGAATGGCTTCTGACAGTAGCACACAGCATGAGTACAACTCTCTGGGACAAAGTCACAAAGCCTTTCATAGTGGGACCACCAGTTACTGTTGACAGTGCAGACTGAGTTCATTTACTGGCAATACTACCTGTCACACTAGTAAGATACCCTGAAGGGTGAATTGTGACTTCCTGATCCAAAAGAGTGCTGATGGCTTTGTTTCATAGGCAGACGGTGTGGGAAAGCAAATTCACAATTCCCTCAAAATCACAGTATATATGAGCTGCAACTTCTGTTTTTTTTTTGTTGTTTTTTTAAACTGGTTTAATGGTCGGTTCAAAAAAAGTTGTTTGAAAATTCATCCTCTATTCACATAGGGAGAGTGTATTTTTAGTCGCATTATTTATGTATGTTGCTACATTATCTATGAATGGCAATGTGTATCACTTGGTTGTGTCACCAGTTTGTTCCAGACAGCAATATCTAAACAGCTATTGGACGGACGCACAAAATTTAGTATAGACATTCATGACCCACAGAGGATGAATCTTACTGATTTGTGATGCTCTAATTTTGACTCTCGCATCACCATGCTATCATTTGTAGCTTTTAGCAAATTTTTCTTAATAGCTATCAGGTGACTTGCTAGGAAATTTAATTTAGAGATTCAACAACTGTTACTGTATGTTAAAATGTTTAAACTTTTCTACAATGTCTGACCAAATAATGGAAAAATAATGAAATACAAATTAGTGTTCACTGCTAATTAATAAATGCTGCAAAGATACTTAACCTAAGTAGATCATGAACACACTAAACTAAGATAGGGAACATGATAACACGTTAAACTCAGACATTAAACATGCTAACACACTAAATTAAGATGGTGAGTATGGTAAACATGTTGGTACTGTCATTGTGAACACTGTAACATACTGTCATTAGCATTTAACACAGCCTCACCACCAGCATGGTTGTAGTCTTTTTCTTTTTTTCTTTGTGAGATTAGGAAGGGCATTAATGTCAAAGACCGCCTCACTAGAGAGGAAATTGAAGTGTTACTGGAGAAGTCCATATGTCTACAGAAATATGAACTCTTTTATTGCAAGTGACAGGCAGAAACGGTTTGCTGAAGTATAGCGAGGTATGGCAACAAGGAGAATGAATACAGCTATAGTAAATCTTGTTATACCAAAAACCCAAACTGATTTATATCTCTGTAGACTTTGTCTTATTTATAACACCTCTATAGTGGAACAGCAAAATTAATGGGAACGGGATCACATTAAAAAAGGTAAAGTACCCGTACCAGAAAGTCAGCCAGCATTACATCTACTTTAAAAGAACTCTGCCTTTTCCAGAGGCCAAATAGTCTTCAAAAGTGTTTTCATAAACAGAAAGATAAAGTCAAGTGCCTGTGGCCTCTGAGCTCACCAGATTGAAACATCACTAAACCTTTACGGCAAATCCTGGAGTGCAGGGTGTGAAAATAGATTTTCAAGTGTTTCGACCTTAAAAGAACTGCAGGCTTTTCTTTTTAAGGATATTCTTGGAATTTAATAGACACAGTTCAAATGATGTATGATGGCAATAGAAGGAAGACTGAAGGGTTCCCGAAGCTTACAACTGCCTCTATTTGTTTGTAGTAGTTAATATTCATATATTTCTGCTTTCCTATCAGTATCCGAGCTACATTATCTTTGACTTGGTGTAATCTAGGGCACATAGCATATCCTCAATATCCTGTATTCTCAACAGAGAAGATTAGGGAAGCTGTTCATCCGGGGAGGTGCAGCTCAGACCACGATAAACTAAAAGCTAGTTAGATCCGTTTGTCATCACCATGAATGCTTGGTGGGGCTGTGCAGAGTAGTATGTTTCTAGCACACACCCAAAACTTGGCAGATGAATATCACATTTTGTCATTAAACAGTATAGCAATAATGTTGTCTATCCTGCAGGTTTATTTATTAGCTAGCTTCTTTATATTTTGGACTGTGTTAATATCAAATGACAAACTGAGTCCGTTACTAGTCTTTTAAGTTCACCATGCACTCTTAAAATATAAAGAGGTCATAATTTACTTTAGTTTTTGTACTTTTGTATAGGTTTGGCTGCTCTTTATAGTTTCAATGAAAATTAAAATTTTTATATTGCATGTATCACATAGGCCTACTTTGAAAAATTTGAAAGGGTTCATATGCAGTGAATAGAGGGAGAGAAATGACTTACACAGTTGCTGTCAGCTGTGTACAATATAATACTTGTCTTTTATTATGTTGTTCTGTTTTGGGCCAAATTGAACTTTTTCATTCTTGCCATTTGCCAAAAAGCTCAATCAACTATATCCCAGCTGCCCAGCACCCACTGGCAGACAGACAAAGTTTGTAACTACCGAACTAACTATAATTATGCAACATTTAAAAAGCTGGCTGTAAAACAAGAGACTATTCATTGGAGACCAAAAGCAGAATAACAAAGGAAGCTGAATATTGGACTTTGTCAGATGGCCAGAAACATAACTCTATACTAGTACTAGTTAATGTCGCTCCATATCTTCAATAACTTATTTTTTTCATTCACAAGTTCACCATATTGTCATGTTTCTAGTTTTTGCTGCCTCAAATTGATCAACAAAACTGTATTTTATATTTAAGAGAAATATTCATATGCTACTGTGGCTCACTCAACCCAATTACCAGAATAAAACATTGGTATTTTATTTCTGCATGCCACGGATATGTTACATATCAGCGTTGGCCCTTATCAGTTGAATAATGTTTCATAATATGTGATGTAACAAAGCTGCAGCTAAGGTCTGGTTAGATTTAGGCACAAAAACCACTAGCTTAGGGTTAGGGAAAGATCATAGTTGAGCTTCAGCTGTTAATATCCTGATGTCTTGCTAAACACACCTGGTTTTGTCGGCTGAAACTAGAAGCAACATTGATCTCGTGTTAATCTTGAATAGTGCTTCCTGCTGCCTTCTACTACATCATTTTAAATGTTGATATATGCATTGTTGAAAAGATGATGTGCTACATATTATACACACTGAAATGCAGAGATTCGATGTATCTAACATTTTATTCTGGTGACTGGGTTAGGTTTACAATGATATTTTGACAATAGTATGTTATCAACTTTGTGGCAAGGTTCTTTGCTGTTTTAACACACCTTATACACTAAGGAATGTGTTTTGGTGTGTAAGAACGTGACTGGCTTGCACAGAACCCTGACCTCAACCCTTTTCAACCCCGTTGGGATGAAGTGGAACACAGACTGAGCCAAGCCTCATCACTCAACATCAGCGGCCGACCTCACTAATGGCATTGTGGCTGAATGGGAGCAAATCCCTGCAGCCAGGCTCCATATTCTTGTAGAAAGCCTTCCACCAACAGAGGATGCTGATATAGCAATATATTAATGAACATGGTTTTGATACTGGGCGATGAACAGTGACATAAAGGTGAATGTTTTGTGTATATACTTTTGACCATAGAGTGACCTTTTGATGCGGACAAACTATTTTGCCATCTATCTTTCAGGTAGTGTCATTATACTGTATGTGAGACTACTGCATGTGACGACTTTGTTACAGTAAGAGACTTCCCTGTGGGCATATTAATCATATAAACACCCTCTGCTGTGCTGGGCTCCAGATTAGTTTTTAATTACATTCAATAGTGCAGAGTGTCACCAGCCACAAGCCAGGCACACTACCATCAGCAACAACCTTTACCTCAAGGAGAAGGTATAGTCTGTGAATATGAATTTCACACAAAATAAACCTGTGTAAATTTCACAACTGACACTAAACTGAGTCATCCATGTGAATGTGGTTTGTATGTTAAGGAAACTGCAGGTGTGTCTGTTCAGTTGGCATTTAGAGAAAAGAGAAATTACAAAATGTCAAAGTAATGTTATTTTAAATTCCATCCAGCTTTAATATTAGCTGGTAGAGAAAACACACTAAATAAAAGCCCTAAAAAGAAATAATCAAAATTTCAGTCTGAATACTTCACTTGAATGTACTGTTTCATTGTGAAGACAAGTGAAATGTACAGTATTTTCTGTAGTCAGCACACTACATTGTTCTTTCATTCACTCACCAGTCATTGATTTATTTCTTTACCACAGCATGATCCAGGTCAGTTAACAACAGCAGCACACATCAGAGCAACACAATTACTCAAATTCACACATCTGGAGTTCAAAGGACTCAGCATTCAATTTTTACAGGTAATTTGTGTTTTTAAAATGCACTAAACTCAGTCTGAGCTTCAACACAAATGAGAGACAAGTATTCATGCTTGTATTAGCAGCAGAGCTCAGAGAAATAAATTAGAATTCAAAGATTTTCAGTGTGGGATGAAGAAATAGAGCGCTCTCACGCTCTTGGTGTTTGATGATATAAAATAATTGAATGTGAGAAAGCAGAATTGATTATCACTTAGCTAAAATAAAACTATTATCACATCCAGGATTTTTGCTTATGCACACTGTGCTAATAAAATCCCATCCAGAGAAGAGGTGAAGCTGATTCAACCTTCATTCACCTTCACATATTAAGTGTCTGCTTCTTTAATAAGACAGTCTCCTAACATGGCTCTGTTAAGAGGCACAACCATTTGTCTGTCTCTCAGTCTGAGCACACATTTATTTGACTATCTTGTGGTAGGGGAAGAGAGGTAAGCCTTCAATGAAAGCAGGAATGTCCATGATAGCTATGGCACCTGTCATCTTGGTGGAGGGAGAAAGGAAGGTAAGTTTTGACACCTCCCCGTAGGTAGAGCCACTTAAATCCTCCCGTCTGTCCTCTTCTCCTTCGTTACCACCACCCTCCTCATCATTCTCTTCAGCACCAAAGCCCACCACCTTAGTGAAACAGAGTGTGTTTTATTTAAATGCAGTGTTTATAGGTGCACAGACAAGTAATATAAAAAAGCAACATATCCCTCTTTTGCTCTATTAAACATTCACAGGCATGCAAAAATGAAGCATTGCTTACATGCACGCTGAGTTTCCGGCTGTTCTGTCCTTGATGCTCATGGAACCAGGAGATCAGCTCTTTCCTGGTCATCTCCTTCAGAGCATCAATCTAAACACACAGAGACACAAACACTAGTGTCAACTGCTGAAAATATACCAATTAACTTTTTTTTTTAAAACAATGTTTCAACATTGTTACACATTGAGTAAAAGTTTTGTTCACCAGGACAGAGGTTTTAGCCCTCCACAGGATGCACTAATGAGTATATGAATTCCTTTATCACGTCAGTTTTATTTATATATATATATGCAATATTCCTTTACCTATTGTGAATGTGCAACAATGAAATGCCATGATGTTTCAGATGTAGTGGGGTTGGATCAATTATGTTAAATTATCCTGACAAAGCATAAAGTTTATACTGTGACAATGTGATGTCCCCTGACTATGATTTCTCCTGATCAATTTTGTACATTATTTATATTATATATGTGTATATATATATATATATATATATATACACACACACACACACACACATAAATAAAAACAGACACACACACACACACACACACACACACACACATAAGCTATTATTTTTGACAGCTGTCTCTAACTGAACCATCTGGGAAAAGATCAACTCTAATAATCTACTCAAGTTTAGAGAACTGACATTATTAAGCTCAAGATTTGACATCAGCTCAAACAAGAGTTTATTTTTTGTGCATTTGGTGTTCCATAAATGAAATGTGGTTGACAGGCGTGGGATGAATTGCGAACAATACAAAAGTTTGGGTTGAAAATAATATGAGAATATACTCCCATTATAACAGATAGACCATCTTTATATGGAAGTAAAGGAATGTTTTGTGAATAAAACCATGCTCCCTAAAAGTACAAAGAAGAAATATGCATGTATCTACAGTATCCTCACCTCTCTATTAAGCCTGTCAAACACATACTGCTGTGTGACCACCTCGGCCCAGTTCCTGTCCACCTCCTCCCCGAGGTGTGTGTCCTCACACTCCTTCAGCTTCACTAAAGCAGTCACCTGTCCAAAACACACATACATTACATTAGGGTTCCCATACACTGTTAATTGTTTGAAAAGTTGAAGTGAAGCAGCAGCTCTGAGTGTGCAGCTGGCTCTGATGTGTTATTAATCTATCAAAGTAACTTCAAGAACAAGTTCTGACATTTTTAGAACTTTTTTGGATATCTATCTTTTATTGTGACTTTTCTGTTTTTCCATATCTATGGGACACCCACAAGCACACAAATGCACAAAATATCACTAACACACAGACACACACACACACACAGACCTGAGTATTAAAGGCTTCTTCTGTCAGCTCATTGAGTGTCTCCCCGAATGAAGCCAAGAACTCTTCAATCTTTAACTCCACCAGCTCGGTACTGAGGGAGATAAGTTCATGAGAGGTAAGAGATACTGTATATTATATATGGGCTACAGGCTGTGTTTGAGTCTTTTCTTCATTTATCAGTTCTGCTGGTTTCTCTTTGTGGGGCCGCATACATAAATTGTAGCTTGGGTGAACAATAAGATAAATCATACCTTGATTTTGGGAAAGTGGTTAAGACAAATCATATCTTGCTTTTGAGCAGATGAAAGGTTACGATTGTGTTGTAGACTCACTTGAACTTGGTGGCCTGTGTCTCCACGGTGACAGAAAAGCCAAGAACACCTGAGGTGTTTCTGCAAGTGGGGTAGACATGGTACCTGCAGGAGACACTTTATTTAAATTATGGATAAATGCAAAAGACACTGCTCCAATGTCGCTGCAGCAAACTTATAAACATTGTTTCCTTTCAAATATTAGATATGCCCATAAAAAATCCTTCAGTCTCCAAACAAGATCAGTTAATTCTTCTGGAAAGCAAAATAAAAACCCATATTAAAAACACCGACATGTGGCAGAGACAGCAAGTACATTTGCATACACCTGTTTTTATACACGATCATGTTTCAGTTTTTGCATAAAATAACGTGAGTAGAATGTGAAAAACTAATTTAAAAAGTCAAACAAAAATTAAAAAAAAGCTTTTATAGATTTGGAAAAGTTGGCATTTTGAAAAGAAAGAATGGAATGCCAGAATTCACACATGGCGAAAGAAACAGGAGCATTTAAAACATAGCAAAAAGGATTAAAAAAAAGCAAATAAGTATTTAAAAAGGAACATTTACTGTTAATAAATTACAATAAATACTATGGGTGAGGTAACTTCTAAGAGAACACAATTACGAAAAGATTAATTTTAAGGTTAACACCCACCCCAAAGTCTCTTTGGTCCGGAGGAAGTCAAAACAGGGTTCCTCCATGTGCATCTGAAAGACAAAAAGTCATCAAGTGAAAAACGGATGGATATTCAGGTGGACAGACAGAATAAATGGAGAAATGAGATGGAAAAAAGGATGTAAACTTCAGCACTCACCACCAACAGTTCCATGAGTGTGTGTTCCCTTAAGGCTTTGGGACCAGACTAGATGAAACGTGAAAAGAAAAATCAGAGTGAGAGAGTGTGCTGTTAAAAACAAATAATGTTAAATTGGTAGATATGAAGATTTTAAAGGGCTGTAAAGGTGATTATATGTGCACCTGGTAGTACACAGTGACCTCAGAGTTGGCATCTCCCTTATTGAGTGATTTGACTTTACAGATGTGGTGCTTCAGAGGAAGTTCCACCACTCTGAACATAACAGGCACTTCTGCTGGTAGCTTGGAAAACTGCAACTTGCTGCCAGAGGAGATGAAAGGAGGAGAAAATGAGGATTGAAGAAGGGGGGGGGGGGGGGGGGGGG
>JANJYP010221414.1:0-17063 GCA_024605115.1 Rastrelliger brachysoma | reverse complement strand
GAGAGAGAGAGAGAGAGAGAGAGAGAGAGAGAGAGAGAGATAGTTACTGGTGCAGAGACAGAAGGAGCTGATATAAACAGAAAGTGTCCAGAATAGAGGTGAAAAACACTTAGCGAAGGGCCTGTTACACACCAGTGCTTATTAACCCACAAGCTAGGTGTTAAGAAGGACCTATACTTGCACTTAGATACACACAGACACACACACACACACACACACACACACACACACACACACACACACACACACACACGCACGCACGCATGCATGCATATGCACAGACACACAAAGACAACCACACACAGCTCTGTAGATGGAAATGTTTACTATATGTAAATGCAGAGTGTCAAGGACAGGACGTCAAACACTGAGAGTGTGACACTTGAGACACACACTCACAGCAAGTGTGTAAAAGTGCATGTGTATGCATACTGTGTGTGTGTGTGTGTGTGTGTGTGTGTGTGTGTGTGTGTGTGTGTGTGTGTGTGTGCTTCTGAATGCCCATACACATTTGTTTGTTCCCTTAGTGAATGTGTCTCTCTCCCTCCTATTGCTGTGTCTGAGTGTGCATGGTATTATTGTATGTGTGTACATGTGTGTGCAGTGACACGCTGACAGCGCAGAGGGAGTGCATTGCTAGGAGGTTCCCATGCTGAGAACTGCCTGGAGCCCAAAGGCCACTGCAACAGCCATAAATCTACTGCAGGAATACAAAGGAGAGAGAGAAATAAGCTGTTTGTTGCCAACTCAATATCCCTGAATTCTGACACTCCCAACACTCACACACTCCTCTCTCTCTCTGTAATCTATATATTCTTGAAGAGCAATTTGCGGCCGGAAAGCTCCTCATCACATTCTGTATACATGTTCCCTTTTCTGTTTTCAATCTACTTTCCGTGCTTTCTGTCAGTCATTTACTTCTATATTAATTGTCTTCTCCTGTTTTTCTTCACAATTCACTTGCTATATATTTCACTGCCATGCTTACCATCCTTTCAGTTTCTGCTTATCCTTCTGCCTCCCTTGGTCCCTTCTCAATAATTCACCTTGGCTATAATCGCTCCATTATTTCCAATAATACCAGTGTGGTGCCCAGTGTGTCAGAGCTCTACTGACACATGCGGTGCAAAACACAACCCAGCTGCCACTAAATTTGGTAGCAGCACAAAGCAGGATGATTATCCTTAAGATTTAAAATTTGAAGAAAGAAATTTGTCACGATGTTGACCTGTGATGGAATAGATTTCTACTCATTAAAAACCATTGACAGATTATTTTCTCTGGATATTTTCTGCATTTAGTTTTTTTTTTTTAAATAAGAGATGTGGGAGGCTGTGCTGAGATCTTTGATGGACTACAGAATGTAAAAAAAAGCTGTAAAGTACAAGTTTTACATAATAAAAATGTGTTTATTAATCTCACATCGCAGCGTATACCAAATCCCAAACTAGGTGACAGCTATTTCGATATTTTTATTCCTTGTCCTTCATTTACATTTAATGAAAGCGTTAGGCTCTTTGACAGAAAATATTGAATATAAATCAGCCAGCCTATTATCGAGACAACTGTTTGAACTATTATGAGAACGTAGCACATTCAAAGCTTTGTGTTGAGTAGTCATACCTTGAAAGAAAGGCTTGTGACGTAGAACTGATTTGTTGAATTCTTTCACTGCTTATATGAATGTGAACTTCACTGACAATATTTTCATTTTTATTAGCATAAAGGTGGTGCTGATAATGCACTGTTGGATTCCTTTCTTGTAGCAGATACTATAATATGAACTAGCTAAATATAGTGCAGTACTTTCAAATTACTATTTTGCTTTTCAGATTGCTGTCTGGCTAGGGTATGGGTGATGAGCGAACATACCCTTAAGTCATATGCTGCATATTAGTCAAGGGCATATTCATCCATAGCTTTGCCAGACAACAATCTGTGTTGAGCCGTGCAACTGACTGACAGCTCTCTCCACCACCCCAGGTACGCTCATTGGGTTTCATTGGTCTCAATTTTCAACGTGGCACTGCGTGTGCATTGTCAAATACTTCATTTCACTGTGAAGTCTGTATATATTGTGCCATTTTTTTCAAATGTCTTGATAGATTCTAGCTTTAAAATAAGTATAATAACTTGCAAAGAAAGCTGGACAACATTAATATAACAAGCATGCAGTGTTGACTTCATTCTATGAATTGTTGGCAATAAAATGATGTTTATTCAGAGCTTAAAGGGAAAAGCATGACCTTTATGAACTTTTTCAGTTCTGCTGCCCCTAGGGTTTAATTTTAGTGTGGGAAAACAAAATGCTTGATTAAGATTAGTGAGAGATCATGGACATAGATTTGACATAGTTGATGAGTTTAAGTAGAGGCAACTAAAACACGCAACTAAAGCACACTATAAACATGTTCAAGGTTATGAAAACAGTAACGATACAGTTAAGATCATACAAATTTAACTGTTGTGTCATGATATATGATTTAAACTCATCAAATTTCTTACTTTCCATTCCCATAGAGTATTATAAAATAGTGTACTGAAGTGAAGTGCTACTGCTAGTACTCACGGGGCAGGGCTGCTTTGCTCCTCCACAGCCTCCATGGCACACTGCAGCGACCTCTGCAGAGACAGCAGCTGACTGGATGTCTCTCGCAGCATGAACCGAGTGACAAACTGACCCAACACACTGGAACCCTGGTACTCCTGAGAGAGAGACAGAGCAACAGAGAGACAGGATTTGCTGCAGAGTAATAGATAAAAAAAAAGATGATTTGACAACTTCTCCAAAACAAATACTTATACGTGCAATGGCTCCAATTAAATAAGCTACAGTAATCAATTTTCTCTGTACATACATTATTCAAAACTGAATATCCAATTTCCGTGGTGGAGGAACTTTAATAGGAGACATAATTACTCCTCAAGTCCCCAAACATAAATTTGATTAACCATTCTCAAGAGAGTGTTGTCAACGCAGTATGATACTAAAGTAACACTGCAGTAGCTCACTGTCAAAACTTACAATGACAACAAGCCTCTTCTGAAAATGCATCATGGGATTAGCAGTCTGGAGTACGGTGTAACAGACCAAAGCTACTACTAGTGATTGTGCATTTTCCCAATCTGGCAGCTTTAAAGAGAAGCCAGAATAGTGAGAAGTGAAGTGATCGAATCATGAAAGGACACATAATTATTTGGCAAACATCCTCTTGCTGTTGAACAAGCATTGCTGTTTTCTGTTCAGTTACAATTCACATCCCTGATTTGAGCTTATTTCTGTTTCCTCCAACAGTCCTGAGGCAATTTTAAAATATTTTGTCTCCTTCAATTAATATATTGACAGGGAACCAAAAATGAGCTTATGCAAAATAGGTGCACATTATCATCTTTGATTTTTTTGTTAAATATACTGGAGGATTTGGAATAGCAAGTGAATAGTTTCCTGCAGTAGTGACTCACTACACTGTCAGAAGTCTGAGCAGACACATATCCAAAATGAGCAAAACTACCACACCCTGGACAAACTCTGGCATTAAAGAAATGGCTGACATTTTGGCAAATGCGATAATTTGTTTTCTTGCTGAATGTTAGATGAGAAGGTCATCACTATAAGTGGTTTGTGTGGTATCTAGTCTCAGCCTCTTAGTTTAGCTTAACCACTGTAAACAATAGAAAACAACTAGCCTACAACTAGGGAACCTGCCTACCAGCACCTCTAAAGATAACTAATTAACATATTGTTTGTTTACATACATATGAGATTTAAACATGCTAATTAGTGAGCTTTTAAGATGCAGAGTGAGGTGAGCTCTTTCATCCTAACCCTTTAGCTATTGGTGGCAGATTGAGAAGGGTTTAAGTTAACTCATCACTCCAAAGAGATTGTACTGGTTCCATCTGTGCGAGACAGTGTTTCCTCACTGAATCAGCACTGAACAAAACACGAATCCCTGATGTTTTGTGTGTGTGTCTAAGTTGAATACCTTCTTCTTTTCACTCAACGTGAGTTTTAGTACTATAGAAAATTGTACTGAGGCAAAAATCATTTTAATTAAGTAGGTTACATCATAATGTTGAGAGCAAAAAATAGAGGATGTTATATATTCTCAGTCAAGTCTTACCTCTTTAGTTTTATCCATTGCCTTTAAAATGGCGATATTCAGGCTCTCCAAAGCTGAGAGAACACTGAGATATTCCCCCAGGTGCTGAGAAAAATAATCTACAGGAGATAGGAAACAGACTGTCAGTGTCATTACAATGTCAACGCCATCAAACGTTTCCTTTGAGTCTTGAAATACTGAGAAAAATGTTTTTATGTTGCTTGAAAGATTCCAATTACAAGAAAACAGGACAAATGAGAATACCTTGAAAATGGGTAAAAATATTTACTTTAAACATTATTATTATTGAGTTGGAAACATGTGATGTATACATGCCTATATGTCAGTAACATGGTATATTATTGATGATATTGATGCTGTGATGTTTTAAGCATAAAAAATATATATATTATGTACAGATTCACTCCTGTGTAAGGCCTGTGATTAATTTGATACCAGGTAAAGCAAAAAGATAATCAGGACATTTTTATGTAATAAATGATGGAATTGAAGTTGACATGAACTCAAAAAGTTATCAGATATTTTAATGAATGAAAGCAAAAGGCTATATAGAGAAAGTTCATCAGTTCCTTCTGTAATAGCACATCAGTAAAACACAGAAAGACTTCAATCTTAACTAAAACGTATTACATAATTAAAAAGTTAATTACTATAAACGTAGAGTGCACTCAATGTGACACACAAGTGCGCAAAAACTTCATCTGGGGTTAATGGGTCAGCAGCACCTTTTACACTCTCCTTGCTTCGATTCACTTAAGATGTACTTTTTTTTCACCAGCATCAATCTGAAATACCAAAGTAACAGCAACACAGTTACTGATATATGGTCAGTGAACTAAATCTGAGATAAAAGGAACATTCTGACATGGAAAATAGTCAACTTCTCTACGTCAGATGGAAGAGATGCCATTCCAATCAATAAATAATGCAGATGTTTTATTCCGGGTACTACTGGTATTTACAGGTCTCTGCCCTATTTCTTCACTTATTCAGGCCATCTGGTGCACACAAACATACATNACACACACACACACACACACACACACACACACACACACACACACACATACACACATGCAAAACCATATCTCAAGATAATAAAAAAAAGTTTTACAGAAATGAATGTACTGTGACACATTAAATCAGACAAAGCACCCTCCCACCAACCTGATAACTTGTCAGTGTCCAGATTGCTGCAGGGCAGAGCATAAGAGACGATAAAAGGAGACTTACTGAGAAAGTTAATTAGAGAAATGAAATGTGCTGCACTTCATTCCTGCCAGAGGGATTGCAGAGTTCTGAACTTGTGAATATTACACTGGTGTGACACTAAGACCATACAAATCTTGTAAAACTTGCGTTGATGCAGCCTAAAATGACTTTATAATGTAACCTCCTAGAAGAAATTTATGTTAGTTCAGTTTTAATGCTTTAACTTGTTCCACTGCTATAAATAACCCTCAAATCAATACTTCTTTGTTTGTCAGTCATGGCAGAAATGATTAATTTGCAAGCAAATTTGTTCTCTGTATCATAGTTTGATAAAAGCATTACTTTATGAACAGGTCCCCTGTTGCTTTAATGGCCTTTTGCAGGTCATTTTCGCTGTCAGATGCAGACTGTGAGTGAAGCTGGTTAATGGCTTGTGTTATTAGAAAGCTCAAATAGCATCTGCAGGACAAACAATCCATGTTTTATTTTGACTTCCATTTTGATTGTGACAAGTTTGCACATCTCTGTTGTAGACAGCTACAACTATTAGAGATTTTTTTCCCCTTTGTTCTCGGTTGAAAAGAATCTTTCTCTATGTTAATTTTACTCTAAGCATCCTCATCAAAGCCTGTGCAGGTTTTGGAAATGATTTCATTCCAGACTTGGTGCTATTGTAGAGCTAACGGTGTTGTTTTTCCATTCAAGAAAGGTCTTTAATTAGATTTCAGAGCTTAGTTCATGCCAAGTGCCTCAGAGATTGGAGCTTGGTTAGAGAGGGTCTAAAGGCTAGTGCTGGCCTAACAGCATGTCCAAAGTCAATTTATCACACAGTGATGGAGGAACTAGCAATATAGCAGAAAACATGCCAAGTCCAAACCCCACGCTCACTCTAATTGGTTAGGCACAACAACAAAACATTTTAATGGCTTGTGAAGCTACACATTATCAAATTAACTGTTTCAACATAGCTGATACTGTATGGTTCAACAGCCAAGTTAGAAAGCCTTTCTTAGCCTTCAATTGTTGGTACAAATTAAAAAGTGTATACCGATATATTAGAGGGGGATTGCAAATAGCTTCATGAATATAAATGTCTAGCCTCCCAAAGACAATAAAGGCATATACTGCAAAGAGTGGGGATTATTTTTTCTTTTCTTCTGTGGCTCCAGAGAGTTAAATATTTTCTGCAGACCAGTGATTTCAGCAGCAACCCTGAGGTTGATATCTTTGATTGCAATTTCAGCAGAGTAGGTTTTGAAGTGGCTGGTGTCCAAGGGAAGGGGGTAAACATTAATTCGGCCTGCTTGAGTGTGGATGCTGAGTTTATTTTTTACAGAAGGCCTCCCTCCAACTGTGAGGCATTTAGCCTGTAACAGATGACTTGAAAGGGACACATTAACTGTGCCTTTAAGCTCCAAACACTTGCTGTTCAATATTTCTTCCATGTCTTTCTTACAATGAATACAATAACTTAGACATTATTTCAATTGAATGTATAATATTATTTGGTCATTTTTAATCATGATACATTAAAATCCAGGATAAAAAACTCACTTATTCTGTCGGCCATCTATGGAGTAGAAAAGCTCCTGTAACTCCTCAGTAGTTAGGATACCATCCGCGAAGTAAGTGTTGAACTCTTCAAATGACAGCTTGCCATCGTCTGAAAGAGTAAAAGAAAACATTACAGAAGAGAAAACAACTGCATAATAACAACATACAGCTGGCTTTTATGAAACCATTAGGATAATCTGATAAAACCCTTCTTATTTTTGTTATACTATATTCCATTTTCCTCAGTCAGAAAAACATGGATACACTTCATACTGAGCTAACAAACATTTTCAACTCAAATATGTGTGTCTATAATAAATATACACAAAAAATTGTAATTTTGATTTTAAAATGATTACACTGTAATAAAGAGATAACATATACATTTGATAGCATCAAATCAAATTGCTTAAAACTATTCTGGTGTGTCAGAGAGCTACTATAACATATTAATAACCACTGTCTCAGTAAAAATTGGTTCTTATTATCAATTAATCTGTCACTTATCTAATAATCTAATAAAATTGTCCATTACAATTTCCCAGAGTCCAATGTGGCATCTTCAAATGTTTGTTTTGTTTGATAACAGTCGAAAAGCCACACATATTCAATCAAAATAGAAAAAAAGCAGCAAATTGTCAAATTTGACAAGCTAAAAATGTAAAATATTTTTATGAATAGATCATAGATTTTCTGACTATTAACTGATTTATCACACACAGTTCTGATTGGTAGCTTGCCATCAAAAGTCATATTTCAATTTAACAGCTGTCAGTTGTTTAAAGAAGGACGACAATATAATAATGTAATATAATGTGAATATAGAAAAAATCTTGATAAATGAAAATGCTTGCTCCAGTACTCCACAAAGTATAAGAAAGAGAAACTACAGACTGTCAGCAGTCTGGTCTTTCCCTCTACTCAGACTAGTTTACTGTGAGCACAGCTTGTTGTGACAGACAATTCACAGAAAAATCAATAGCAGAAGATAAATAGCTCAGTCGTCATCTGTGAAGAAGAGGTCCTTCCTGAGCCTACCATCAATCTGTCTACTGGCACCAATCCTACAGATCAGTCAGCAGTTAGCGTGCCAGAGATAAACTGCTAGATGTTTTAATCCTCATAAAGAAGTCCACGCCAACAGATAGATTAGGGTCTATGAAGAACATTTCAGAGACATCACATGAGTATATTGGAGGGAATTGGTTACAGGTAATATGATTGACAGAGCAACATGATCATACTGAGCTGAAATGTGCAAAAACAAACAAATGAGTGAACTGAAGAATCAGTTGAATCAGACAAGCAGACTGGGATTGTCATATAGGATTAGACTGCTATTGAGGAAAAACAACAGATATCCAGCCATGTCATTACAGTATCCATCAGGAAGCTATCATCCCTACTTTTGGCTTTAGTTTTAAATATTTTGAGGGCAGAATGACTGCTGACTTCGCAACCCACTGAGTAATCTGACCAAATAATGACCTCTGTCTACACATAAGACAAGGTAAAATGAGAGCAATTTAATATGCCATGGAGTTCCAGTTGGCCAACTCAGCAAAGCCGAAAAACTCAAGGGCAAGTTTGAAGACCATCTGTTCAGCTGGAACCTCTTTGACACTGCCCATCATTACCTCTGCCCAGAATGTCTAATGTGCTGGCTGGGACAATGTGTGGCTCACTTTCCCTCTTTTTCAGATGTTCTTTACATCTGTGTCTCTCTCCTCCACTCTGAAATCTAAATGATTACAAGACTTTCAACATCTTTTGTGATTTAAGGAAAAAAGGGTTTCAAGCTCCAGGGTGTGCCTCTGCTTATCTATCTGGGATAAAGTAAAGTATTAAAAGAATTGCATCATTACAGACATTAAAGAATGGAAAAAGACGTTTTTAGATGAAACTAACTTGTGTTATCTCCACCTTGGGGCAGATCAAACGGTGTCTGTGAACTTGCGTCACTCTCTACCACAGCTATCTGTAGAGCTGTAATGTCGCTGGGGTTTGAAATCAGAAGGTTTTAGTTTTCTGTTCTATCATTCATTTTCAAATTTCTATTTTAGTCAAGTTTAGTTTAGCATTTTTAAATCTTAGCTTAGCTTACATAATATTTTTGTGCATGCTGGACCATTTTGATCCCCTTTCACATAGTTTGTGCACTTTTACTTATATAGTTTGATGCCATCTGTAGTTAGTTTGTGGATGAGATCATCCCCTCCAAACACACATGTCCTTGTCTTCTCTCACAGTGTTGTCTTTGGAAAGCCTCCTGTGTTTGGGGCATCAAACCACAGACAGGAGCTGTGCTCTGAAGTGACACTCATGATGCTTTTGGACGGACTAATGATTGTTATTGCCGGTTTCCTTTATCAGTTTTGACATTTCTGGTTAAATATCTTCTTCATGAAAAACTGTGTTGCATGTAAGATGGCTAATATGTATTTCAGAATTGTTGTTACTCTGCATATCAATGCAAACTGTGTTTTCTTTTACTTTTAATTCTCACTTTGGAATTTTTCAATTTACATCTATTTTTAAATATAAGCCATAACTAATCACTGCTTGCAAAATATCATTCTTGTGCACATGAATAAATGGAAACCCAGCTTCCAAAATGAGTCCAAGTTATCTGAAAAGAGGACAAACAAGACATTAAAAAACCCAAGTTGGGATAATGACCTAGCACATTAGAAGATATTTGATTCTTATCAGATTCATGTTTCAACATAAATTTTGGCCCAAAGCATTTTTTGAAATATCAGATCGCATGCATCCTGCTTTTAATCTCTCTGAGGCCCTCAGCTGATGCTGCCAGATGGCATGAAAAGATGGCATTATAAGCATCAGGAAAATGAAGATCCTCAGTCTGGTGGGGGATTAGGTGTTTGTTAGCTAATGTTGTCTACCTGTTGTGTCCTTTCAGTATGATGCATCCTCACATTTATCATGCATCTCTTTCTACAACTTTAAGGAGGAGGAAACAGCAGGTTAGAAGAATTGACACAATTATTTGTCAAATAGGACATCCTTCTTCAGTCAAGCATAATTCTGAATTGATTTTTTTTTATCATTTATGATTTGTTACGCATGCAGTATTGGTTCTACTATTCTGTGCTGATGAGTTTTTTCTTAGAGCACAGTTTCTCAAGATTGGCATCAGGACCTAACCTGAGCTCACTTAATATGTAGAATGAATTAAGAAATGTATAGAATGAATATATTGATGTACCTTTTTGATGGGGTTTTGAAAATTGTGGAATATGCTTATCCAAACCTACTATGGGTTATAATCTATTTGAGTTCTATCTCAACTTGGATATACTCAAAAAATATGTGCACTGTATTACTTCAAAGTGTCTTTAAAATGTATCACTCCATCTTTTTCCTGGCCTGCTAATGGAAAACAAACTACCAGACTAGCATGAATGCACACATGCACAACATCCACCATTAAGTCTGTATTTTTCATATACTGAAATGCTAAAAAGGCATTAAGTCTTCGAGTCATTGATCAGTCTTGTGTTTCATGAAAAATTGTGTGCATTAAAGTGTCATTGACTTTCAGCGGCTTTACATGAACCCTTACAGTTCTGTCAGAGCAGCTGCAATACCCAGTTACTAAACAAATTCTCAACCCAAATGCCAGCTGATGCCTTCAAATGAATAAATCATTCATGCAAAGCCTAATCATATATTAGGAACACACATGGGTAAAAGCCATTTAAGCCTGTGTTATGAACACAACTGAGTATCGCTTCTGCCATATTTGCAATTAATGTCGAGGTGATGTGATTTTACAGCACCCACTCTAAGAATATTCATAGAGAGCAAACAATAGCATTTCAGATGCATAACTTAATTATTGACTAAAAATGAATCAGTTGTACTCTGCATACACAAACGTTCACCTGGTCTGAAAGGAAACAGGAGCTTTTGAACAAAACAAATTCTTTAGCACAGTATTTCATGTTTACTTTCAATTGTATTTTTCATTTCATGTTTTGCTATATTTGCACATTATCTGAAATACAATATTTTTGTCGAAAAAGTTTCATGCTTTATGACACAAAGGTGGCATGACAACAAGGAAAATGTGCATTTTAAGTTTGAATGTCTTGTCACTTCTATCATCAAAAAAAAAAAAAAAAAAAAAACTCATCACATTTTAACAGTGGGGTAAGACTGTAAGGACTATGGTCCCAACATAAAAAATAACCATTTATCACTGAAGCAATTTGTCAGTACGGCTATTTCATTTGAAGACAATAAACCAGCAGCATGTTGAATGCAGATGTGGAAGAAAATATTCACAGCACACCTGAGGAAAAAGGTCCCAGCTTACTGTGTGATTTCCTTGTTTAAACAGTTACAGCCTTCATACAGCACACTACTGCACAGGAAATTCCATTATTTTGATGAAGGCAAGTGGCTATAAATCATACTGTAGGTGGAGTCAAAAGCAATATATATAAATTGCCTTTAATACTGAGCCAGAAAATCACTTAAGAATTTCAAGGTGACAAAATGTTTCCAAAGCAAGTGTAAGGTTCAGGACATACACTGTTTATTTGACACAGGGATACAGCCAGCGCATATGCAGACTTTTCTCTGTTATAGTCAGATTAGTCTAAACAAAGTTCTCACAAGATCAGAGTAAACAAGAGCCAAATGAGTGAGTGAAGAAGTCCTGTAAAGTAGGGCACAAAGTAGGCCGCACTCTTATCTCTCCAAAGGTTAGTCCCACTGCAGCCTCTCCTAAGTGGTTTATAAATTCCCACGAATGTATCACAGCTTCAAAAGCCTTACTAAGAGAGTTGGATCTTATATTCTACATTGTTACTTTTTTGCGCTACAAATATTGTACAGATCATACAGATTCTGGTATTCTTAGTATTTTTGCTCTTTAGGATACCACCAGGCTATCTGTAAGTCTGATACAACCTGCCTTTTAGCAGCCATATCTAATTTAAGTTTGTGCACTGCTCTTAGACCACTATCTCCACCTCACTAATGGTCTGAGTTCAACTGGTATTTTCCTTGAAGGTGTCAGGCAAGAAATGGGGTTCATTAAATGCTGAAGAATAAAAGAGGAAAATGGATTGTGCTCTGTGTCTATATGCAATTTGAATATCTAGAGATGAATACATTTTAAGATCAATCTTATTTTTTAAAGGTTTGAGATGTTTCTTCTTTTCAACTTAAAAAAAAAGATGTTATACATAAAACATAAAACAAAGACTACTGATATGTGACCATTTTACCAATTAGGTTGTGGCCAGTGGGGGTTATCTAACATGGTTAATTTTTCTTAGGATTTAATGCCCATGGGTAATAGCCAGTCTTATAAAAACAGAATATAACTGCAGTACAAAAATTACAGGGCATGAAGTGAAACTGACTTGGACTGAATTTTTTGCAGTTCTTTATGGAACAATTCCAGGCAAAACTCTATGTACTGGCTAGATCTGCTGATATGTCAGTATCTAAAAGACCTTGTAACACAGCTGAAAGCGGGCATTGTTTCCTGAAACCACCAGTACTGTTTCATTGGTTCAGAATGAACTTTCATGCTTAAATAACATTTTAATAATTAATAATCATCAACATCATCATCATCATCATGATCTTCATCATCATCATCATCATCATCATCATCATCATCAACATCCTTGTCTTGTTATAGTTAGTAACAAAGATCAATGCCAAAATATGTGTGGCATTAAATGTTAAGTAGGCAGCCAATTCACTTAGTTTAGCATAAATACTGGAAGCAACTAGCCAGGACCTGGCCTCTAAAAGCTCAATTAATGTAATATCGTGTCTGTTTAATCTGAAGTGTAAAACAAGAAGCTGTTTTTGTGGTCAGACTATTTATGAGCTAGACTGCTTCCTCCTCTTCTAGTGTTAACACTTAACTAAACTAATTGGCTGCTGATTGTCACTTTATACTTAGTGCTTTATATTCTCATCTAACTCTCGACAAGAAATCCAACAGTTAAGCCAACACAGACAAGAAATCCCAAAAGTGCTTTGAATGAAATCACATCAGCAAGTGAACTTGCATTATCAACAGATCCATCTCCATGGCAACTGAACAAACTCCATCCACTGATGGAGATACTGTGGTACTGAAGAGAAATCAGCAGCACCAAGTAGGTAATGTATAGACATCTTATAAACACAACACTGCTTTTAATATTCAACATTAATGATATCAACTATTGATGATATCCTCTATTAATATCAACTATTATGATATTACATATTTGATCATATCTCGCTGTTTTTCTTACTAAAAGATAAAGAGAAGTCAACGCAGCACATTACATTTTCTTTTTGTTTCTCTTTATATTAAGACCTCTTACTTGATCTCCCTGTCATGCTTTCTGCACAACTGATTCAGTGATGACAGTCCTCTAAGTCCTCTTGCCCATTATAATACATGAGATAAAAATCTAAATGTAACAGTGAATATATTCGGCTGGAAACCTTAGAATAATTTATTGTATATAACTCTCTTCATATTGAAGGTTAAAAGCTGTTGAGAAGTAATTTCTGTTTTGAGTCATGCTGATTACATCCCTAGTGAATGCACCATTGTCCTGCTGATGTCCACTGTTTCTTGATCTGTTTTGGCACCTTATATTATCTCTTGTTGACAGAAATAAATATCCCTTTTGGCATCAAATTTACAGTCACAGCAGAGGACAGCAGTTTAGGGGTGGAGCAATATAAATATGGAACATGTCATGCAGAATATGCACACTGAACATTCATGTTTGTAATTATTTTCTATAGGTGCAATTTCAGGGCAACGTGACATAATGACAGTGGTTCAGTTTGTTGCTTTGCTTTTGCCTAAAAATTACATAAGGTATATATAATAAGGTATATAAGTATATGTATCTGTCTATGTTCATGTTCATGTTTCTCTTAAAAGTGTTAACAAAATACTTTTCCTGACTTCCACTTAACTTAATACAAACTTTTTTTAACTACTAAAAATGTTTGGTTACTATATTTGTATTTGCCAATAAAGAAATTTTATCAGTGAGGCACTGCAAGGGGACCCTCATTCCCAAAACTAGGCTCATCCTCACCCATCCATTCATATGACATTAATTTGTAAACAGCATCCAGTCATCTGCATCGACAATGACAGAGAAGTGCTTCATTTTGTGTGACATTCTTCCAGTCGTGGCTATAATCCAGCATCTTAACATCATTTTAATTGGGCTGGGAAACTTGTTAGAGCATGAAGAGGAGAGCTGCTTCACTTCAAAAGCCATTCATGCAAATCACTTATTTCTCCGCCCAGACAGTTTAAGGCATAATAACAACTGGAAGAATGGGGGAAATGACAAGCATGTATTATGACCAATTATTCATCACCGAACATGTTATGTTTACTCACCATTTTTGTCTGCTCGACGGAATATCTGGGAAAAAAAGAGAGGGGAGGAGATGGTTATTATTCCTTGTCAAGCAGCACTAAAAGGATTCTTGCAATAAGCAGGTACGTATTATTATTAAGAGTCACGGCAGTCTGTGAAAAACACAATAAGATGTTTGACATCTGCTGTCGAAGGTTCATTTATTCTCATACAGCAAATCAAACCGTGCAGAAACACCACGTGAAGAGTGACATTTGCAAAGGCTGCTATACTCTGTATGGGTGAGTCATCTTAGGCTGAACACCAATTGGTAGTATGTGTCAGCTCTCAAATTGGTTTGACAATTACCACTTCAGAAGTAAATAGTAATTTCAGAAGCAGAGAGGCCCTTGAGTAGCAAAGAGGCTAAACTGTTCCAAAGATCAGTTTTGTGCATTAATACAGACATTTTTTTTTTAATTTAAGACATAAATACAGTTAGCAACGTAATTATTCTTTAAGTGTCTGAGATGTGTAATTATCTTATGTTAAGACTTCCTTTTTATTGTAGATATTATGTTTGGTTTGATGTAATGTTTGGTTTGGGTGTCATGGTGATTTGTAGATGTTTACTGTATATAAGAAGATGATACTGTGTATTTTAATATGTAGTCACTGTAACCACTAATGTGGATCAAAATAAATAATAAACACTGAAAAAAAGAGCAATGGTCATAAGCTATTTAGGTTCAAGCAGAAACACAAAGTCATTAAAATAGTCTATTGAAAAGACAAAACATCACTGTGTTTACTGGCTGGTGCGACTACGCTATAGGTTGAAATACATGATGATTCAGTAAACCTTTTCCATTGAGACATTTAAAAATCACAGATGCAACTAATATCATCATCATTACTAAATTGCAGTTAAATATTTCACTTGCATGGTCATGTTATCACAAGGTAAACCTAAAAGTATCATTATCAGTCTTATTATTTACAAATGTGATTTTCTACAGTGACAAGTCAAACTGCTTGCTGTGAAAAATATCTGTTTAAGCAAGAATGTGTCTGCTGTTTACTGCTAATTTGCTGTTAGATGGTCACCACTGCATTGCAAGTTTAAATTAATAGAATGTAGGAAATGTACAGCAAGTAATTGTAAAATCACTCAATTTGTCATCAGAGGCTAAGGAATCATATTAATCTGAAATAATAATCTGACAACAATAGTACATCCGGGATATTTGCATGCAAAGATTTTATTTGCAGCCCGCAAATCATGTTTATGTTTTGGTTTTGTGTTTTGGCCTGTTGTGCCACCCACCCCTCTCTCCCCATCAAAGCGTCAGTGACATTTTGGCCTCTGGGTTGCCAGTTAAGCTACTACTGGCTCCTTAACCCAGAATCTGTGGCAGTTTCATGGAATTGCTAAAAATTCTGCGAATGGAGCACAGAAATAACTGCAAAGCAAGTTAACAACCCTTTTCCATGTTCCACTGTTTCAACAGCTGTGCTTTCCCAAATGATGTTGTTTTATCTTTTTGAAATATATCGCTTTAAATATTGTTTACTTTAAAAATTAGACCTCCTTCACTGACAGCTGAAGTCTTCAAGTCGTCTGTAGCCTAATTAACTTGTCAACCTCTCATTTCCCATGATCAGTTAGTGTAGACTATGGACCCTGCCTGTCATTGACTTACATAGGCATCACTTCCTTGGGCACATTACGGAATTTGAGGCGATTCCACGAAACTGCCACATATTTTTAGTTCAGGGGCCATTATGTATATTATGTACGGTATATTACATTGCAAGTGTATTGTACATTATTAAACACTTGACATATCCTTTCTCTGACTGTGCTTATAATTTTTCAGTATGATTTAGATCATTCAAGGTTTATATACGGTTTATAAATATTAAACAGGACGGCTTAAAATATAGTGTTAGTGCTAAAGCTTTGTGATATATGNTAATTTTTCAGTATGATTTAGATCATTCAAGGTTTATATACGGTTTATAAATATTAAACAGGATGGCTTAAAATATAGTGTTAGTGCTAAAGCTTTGTGATATATAAGATGGCTTATAATCAGTGTGACTGATTGACTGACTTAGGATTTGAATGAAGCTATAACACCATAATAAATTGTATTTTGTTATAATAGCTATTATCATGGGCATGTTTCTGTTTCTTCATAATAATCAAACATGCAGTTATACATAGAGACCTCTGAGAAATTAAGAATATGACAAAAGGGTGTTTGACATTTGCACATAGCCAGAACATGATTTCAAGGATCTATTTCTCAGGGGAAATTGACAGTGTGATCACTCTGACTGTGTGTCACGTATTGACAGAGAATATGGTTATCGTCATGGAGACCCGTAGTGACTCTGTGTGTCTGATGTCAAAAGCTGTAAAGCAAAAACTTGCATGGGAAAGATCAACTGAAATCAACAACAGAATGAATACAATATGGATGAGTGACTGATGCTGGGAAATGCAATTTGTTGGCTGACACGAACAAACCACAATGCCGTACAATATAGTTTGTGACTGACCATGTGAGCAGTGTTAGTCAGCTACAACCAAGGTCTCACTGAATTAGGTAAGAATTTTTTTATGTAAAACTTGCATAAACCATACAACAAGAAAATAAACTCAAAAGAAAACTCATTGTAAAATCAACAAAAGAATGAAATGCAGAAAAAATGTGTTGTCTTGTTCACTACTCTGGGTTATTTTCACTCATCAGTATAATTTCTGAGATGAGTCAAGATCTGAGGGCACCAG
>JANJYP010221067.1:0-13246 GCA_024605115.1 Rastrelliger brachysoma | reverse complement strand
TAATAAAAACTTTTAGGTACGTAATACAACTTTAACATACAACATAAAAACAGGTATGGTTGGGTGGTAATACAGGATCATTAACTCCTATAGGTGCTATGTACCTCAATACCCTGCAGGCTTAGTTAAGTTTAACATAAATGGTGTAAAGCAATTGCCATAGCATATGTAGACAGCTTTTTCTTTATAATTTTGCCTAATTACCACTTTTAAAAAATGGTCTGTAATACAATTTATGACGGCTTCATTTAACTCAATGTAGCTGCAAACAAAAAAAAAATTGGATACAATTCAGAGACTAAGTACAAACAAACATTACACAACAAGAGTTTAACATTTACGTCATGATTACGAGTCAGTAAAAGTAAGAGTGATTACTTGTTTTCCTCTGACACAGAAAAGTTTGATACCTGCAATCTTGGGGTTGAGGTCTATTGAGGTCTGCTCTTTAGAGAGAGCAGGCTCTGATTTTCTCTGGCTTCATAGCTTTAGTATGGTACACACCATGTTTTTCCCTCACTTGATAGGTATGTGCTCAAGGTCCTTACTCTGTTCTCGTTTCAGACCTCCCTCTAAACTCCTTGTACTTTGGCTGTCACTGATGGAGGGGGAAAAATCAATATACAACAACTGTCAACAAATGACTTAAATAGGTCATGGTCTTAGAATTGGAAGGAAGCTGTTGTTAAAACAGATAATTGAATCAGTGGCTTAGTTCACTGCTCTATAGACTGACACTCTTACAAAGTTGCCAAGAAATATATATGGTATGGCTTTTTGTGTTGATTCTACAAGTGGCTGCTATGAAAGAGGTGTTTGTCATATGCCAAAATAGTGTTCCTAGTGACTGGCTCATGTCTGATTAACCTTCATTTATCATGGCAGGACTATTTAAAGGTTCTGCTTTTGCTATATACTGACTACCCAACAGGGACTCTCTAAGAAACTACTACTCCAAGGAAGGGAGTCAGTGGACTGCCTCCTCTGACTGTATGAGGGGAACTCTTTAGGGATCCTTTGGCTGAGGGATATAGACTCTGTGGAACAGCTCCTTTGGCCCTGTCAGAGGGATTCTTTGGCCTGTATGAGAATGATGCTGCTTTGACTTGGAGGGATGTCATTTTTCCCTCCTTTTCTTCTGCTCCAGAAAGGACAGATGACATATTAAGTGCAGTAGAACTTGTTTATTTGTCCATTGTGTTTCAAGAGCAGTAAAAAGGTCTGCAGGGCTTTATGTCCTGGTACAACAATGGATTGATTAAGAAAACATTAAAGACCAAATGCCACAATCTCTTTAGCAATACACAATACAAAGAATGTAAGCAAATCTACATCAGCTTTCATGAACAATACTTCAACTTCAACTAATACCTGCCATTAGCAAATTGTCAATCTGAAATCATAATTTTTATTGGAGGAGAGCAGGATCATGATTTATCTTTTCATGTTTTATTGAGGGGACCCACCAAAATACAGCAAAAAGATTTTACCAGCACAAATAAATAAAAGTAGTCCAACATCTGCCACTTGCTGAACAGCCCTAAAGTGCCTAACAGCTCCCTGGGCAGGATTCACACAACTTGTAAAATTCAATAACTTCTCAAGCATTATCAAGTTATGTAAAACAAAAGTTTCCAAACTGTCAAAGCCTTTATCGTCACATCTAAATTGTTGCTATAAATGCAACTGCCAATAATAAAGTTTCAGAATTCCTTTATATCCTCAACAATCAATGTTTATTGTCATTTGATTTATTTTATCAGCAATTCCTATTAATTATGTTAGCGTAATAGCAAGTACAGCAGTATCTGTATCTGTTCAAATAACAAAGGTGATCAAATGAACAAAATAAGCAGATTATCCTAGAAGTATTATTTTAAAGGAGAAAGAAAAAAGTGGTTATATTGCAGCCAGAAGATTACATTTTCCATTATTATGTGTTTAACGATATAGTAAATTACTACTAAGCTCACTCAATTAACTGGGGCTGACTACAAGGGACATTTGCTATCCTGCAGAGCTAAATGAGAGCTATTTAACATCAGAAATATTAACATCCCCTTCACTGTCTAAACTCTCAGCAGGAACATCCAGATCTGAAAGTGCAGCAGCAATCACTAGTGTGAGAGTAAAATTCACTTCAGGAGCTAGACAGTCACTTGCATCACAAGGACTAAACTGACAACACTTTGTTTCAGCCAAGCCTGTACACTTTCAAAATTTTTCCATGCTACTACATATTCAAATAGCTGGATAGTATATCAGCTGAGGCAAAGTAGAGAAGGCTTGACAACATTTGGTTTCCCAAAGAGCTCACATGTATGGCATATATAGATATAAGTAGAAACCTAATAGAGACTGAAAGAAACAGTGCAGAACAGTGTCATAACTATTTTGTCATGTGTGCTGTAAAATGCCTATGGACATATGTACAATGACTTTTGTTAACTCAGGAAAGACATTATGGTCTTGACTGTGTATAATTAACTATGCACTTTATTACCTCATGACTTCCTTTTTTTAAATGTACATTTACAGTATAAAAGCTTCTTGTAATTCTTCAGAGAAACTTATAGTAAAAAATGTCTATTACAGCCTCAGGAAATAGAGAATCACTTGCATCACTATAGGACTAAACTGATGACACTCAGTTTGATGGTCATATAGCTTTTTATACCACAATCACCATGCACAGTTTGCAACACTTATGAAAGTTATGTGCTACAATAGCAAATGATTTAATAAAACCTTGCAGCGTATGTCAGTTGGATCAGTGGTGTATGTCATGCTTGGGTGTTGAGGAGGTGTGTGTGTATTTGTTGGAGGGTGTGTGAAAGCAAAATCAATAACTATGGCATCATAACTAAACTAAACCAAAACAGGTTTGGATGGGATAACAGAAAGCTTCAGACAGCAGCAGCAAACAATCAGAGGAGAGACAAGCTGCTAGCTAAAGCTGGGCTTTTTCACCTGGGAACACTGATGCCAGGTGTTAAGTCTAACCCTGGCCACCTGTAGAGCAGAGTAGACAGGTAAATGAACTGCAAGCCAAAGATGACAGAAATCTTCACACAAAAACACATATCCTGATTATTTTTTTTATTCTCTCCTTCAGAAATGGGGTGCTATGCCAAGTATTCCAAAATGTGCAGTTTTCTTCTCCACATAAGTGAACTGCTTTACTTCACTGTCATGAAGCATCAGTGTTTGCAGTGTTCTGCTGCAGATAGCTGTGGCTTTATCATTTGATATCGACGCTTCCCTGTGTAGCGCTTTAGTTGTCGTGTGGGAATAAGCTCCCAATGTGGGACCTGACCTGTGCTTTGAGAGGTTGTTATGCCTCTTGCTTTGAACAAAAGAGGGAAAAAATAAATCAGGAACAAAATGAGGATATGGCATTCAACTGACCACTCATACAGAAACAGAAGCTCCATTACTTGAACCTAACCTGACACTTCAGAATTAGAAATATTACAGGGTGGTAAATCTAGCAAATACACTATATGAAACAAAATAAATGAGTCTGCACTTATGACTTAATGTGTTTTTTAGCAGCAGCAAAGGTCAAAGATTGGTGTACAGACAGTTTTCTTTAACGTGAAATTTTATTAAAAGAAAACAGCTACTGACCTTAATCTTGCATGGTACAGCGAAGTGACACATCCACAACCTGCTTAACTTCCTTGCGGTATGGGTAAGTAATGTGGACACCCAACTGAACCCTCAAGCAGGTCAGCTTGAATATCTTACAAGAATAGATCTCTCTTCTAAGCAAAATGACGTAAGCTACAGAGAGAGTACTGAACACCTAACTGAAACCTCAGATAACAGAAAAAATCAACATTACTAGCCATAACCCTGGCATTTTGGAAAACATTGCTATGGACTATGGCTTGAGCATGAAAAACTGAAAGAAATTTAAATGAAAGAAATTTTGAATTGAAATATATCAATTTTCTCTGTCAGTGAAAATTCAGTTAGGTTAGGTTAACATAACATGAATTGTGGTATAAATCCTACCTTACTGCATACATGTTGATCTTCTTTCTGCAGGATGTGCAGAGTGCCTTCTTTTTGGTGGCTCATCTCTAATGCCATTTTTTATTTTCCATGAGTCAGCTGCCAAAGAAATGAACAAAATCCACCTGCTCTCTAGAAACAGATGATCTATAACTGTAGAATGTGAATGTACACAAAATATCAAATTCAAAGGATTGTTTCACTTCAAATCTTAAAGATTTTGGTTTACAACAGTGTGGTTGTGTAGATGGAATACCAAATTATGTTGAAAATCAAGCATTTTTCAAGGAGTTGATTCACACTCTAGGAATTCTCAAGACTTTTAATTTAACTTGATCTTGAACTTGTCCTATAGCAGTTAACATTAGCAGCTAAATTAGTGGCCTAGCCAAACACATCATACACTTCAATTCTCTGAAATTGCACTATCAACTGCAAAAATACTAGTTAAAATTAAAGTGCAATACAATTAGCTATATTTTTAATTGGTCTTTTGATCAAATTTTAATATAATGCTGATACAATATCATAATGAAAGGCATACATTTATACATTTGTATGTTGTTGAAGACATGATCTTATTTTAAAAAATCAGAGGTGATTAGTAGTAGATTTTAATTACCTTTTTACAACTATCTAGGATTAAAGGACTACTGACATCATATTAACTACATTTCAGCGAACGGCCAGTCACGTGTCGACCACAATGCCACACTGTGAGGCATCCCCGAAGCAGGGATTGGACGAGAGAGAGAGAGAGANGAGAGAGAGAGAGAGAGAGAGAGAGAGAGAGAGAGAGAGCAACTCTTTCCCACCCCTCCACTCCAGCTGCTGTACCAGAGCGGGATATGAGAGTAGGGCGGTGATGATGTCTGGCCACTTGGACTCTTAGACTACTTATCTTGACTCAACACATCTCCAGTCTACTTTTATCCCACTTAAGCGATTTTCATTAACTACTGTGGATTGGGAATGGATTCCAGGCTGCTAATTGGACCGGGGATCCCCACACCGGATGGGACCACACGGGCACCCTGGAACATCAGCTCCATCAGTCCGCACCGGCTCATGGAGTTGTCTCCAGTCGCCACAGCTGTAAGTATCCCGCTTCCACTTTGATCATAATTTTTTCGTGGTGGCTTGAAGGAATAGCCCGCGGTGTTATTGGGGAGATTCTGCGTAAACGCGCCAAGATCCAGAGCTGCCAAACGCAAATGAATCAAAGCTGGCAAAAGAGACGAATACAACTAGTGCTGTTTTTTATTAAGCAGTCCATTCATGAAATCTGAGGAATACAGTAGAGCAAGGTGTGAGTGAGCGAGATGTTAGCTCTCAGTGAATGAATCAAGCCATCCTCTGCTGCGCCTTTGCGCTCCGTTCATTCAGCACCGGGCTTGAATGAAGACAGGAGCTCAGCGCATATTTCGATATTTCTGGTATTTTTTCTGCATGTGTCAGTGTAGGAAATGGTTCTGAGAAGACTGCCGTGGGCGTTGATGTGTGTCACGTCTGTGGTGGAAGTGTAATTCATGTAGTTTTCCTGATTATTATTTTAACATATAGTGAGTGCAGGTACCACACCTCCTGTCAGAATTTGTGTCCAGAGAACAATTTGTGATCTGTTATGCCATAAATCATAGAAACCTTTTAATGGTATTATCTGTCATGAACGATTTTAACATTATTTTCTTGTCTTGTTTTATCAAGCCAACTCTGCCACATTATTACTTTACAGAGTCAGGTCACTCCCAGGAAGAATGTTTTCATTATTAAATCTCATGGATGAATCAGACTCCATCTCTTCTTTCCTCTCGCTGTATCTGAGAGTGGAATTAGTTTTAGCCTTCAGGAAAATCATTTTATACAGATGTGTACTGTAGATCAAGTGTGTCCACTGGTCTACAGTACATCCTCTATACTGTACCTAAAAAAAACGGCATCAAAAGAAAGTACAGTGCCTTAACGTTGCCCCAGGAGCTCAGACAGATATTGTTTGCTTTGAGAGAATAACAGCTGATTAGAGGACACACTGGGAAACACATGGGTGCGCTACCACAGTAAACGTTGCTCAACAAGTGGGAATGGTTCAGTTCGGACTGTGACTTTGATGCTCAGACCTGCAGGCTTCTGTGTCTGCAGTTTTTGTGGTCTTGTCTTCATGGTGGGAGTGCTGGGAAAGCTGATACTGAAGCAGTGCCTGGGGGCAGCTTCTACAGAGACAGATGGGATCTTCTACCCAGGAACAAGTGTGGTTTTCATTTAAAAAACTCTCCAGGTTTTCTCTGTGTTTCTCTCTGGAGCTACCTTTTCCTTTAACCACTGTCTGTTTATTCTCTCATCCATCTAATCTACAGTCTCTGCACAAGTATAGAAATATGTCTCCACCAAATAGATGCTTATCTTTGTAGGTATTCATGCATGCAGCATATAGTGCAGAGGGGTGTGTCTGTGGAAACATGTATGTGTGTAAGTGCAAGTGTGTTTGTCTCTCTCTGTGTGTGTGTGTGTGTGTGTGTGTGTGTGTGTGTGTGTGTGTGTGTGTGTGTGTGTGTGTGTGTGTGTGTGTGTGTGTGTGTGTGTGTGTGTGTGTGTGTGTGTGTGTGTGTGTGTGTGTGTGTGAGGCTGGCCCCTTGAGATCTTGAGTCATCTGACTATTCTGCTGTTAATCAAGTGTGTTAGTTAGCAAACAATGCCTCTGAAATTACTGAACACAATTTATCTGCAAACTTATTAGGCTGATTGATGACCTGTTTGTGACATTTAGCTTGAGGTCGACTTCACTGGGTCAGTTGGTTTGAGGCCATGTGTTATGTAGTGGAGCGGAGCTTCCACTGAGGCATTATCACAGATCCACTGTCTGTAGTAGCCCTTCATGCCTAAACATTACATAAGTTGAAATTTAAGTTCTCATTTAGGATAGTTTCCATTGTTTTAGAGCTCAGGGATCTGTGAGTCTTTAAGATCTCAGGCCCAAGAAATGACACAGTGAGTAATACAAAGGGTAAACTTAAGACATGGGACCTTGTTCTGCCAAATATTTTAAATTCTGTCAATTTTACATGCTTCCCATAGATTTTTTTTTTTTAAATAGAAAAAAAAGAAGAGGACTGCCATTTTGAAGCCTCAAGTTTGGCCTTGAATTTGACTATCACCTTTGATTTTTGTTATATATGAATGTTGTCATTGTGGTAATGACTTGTCAATCATAACATAGCCACAGCCTAAAGCATGTCCTGCTTCATCATCTATTTATCAAAAGTGGGGCCATAATTTACAAAATGAACATCACACTGTGATAACTTCAAATTTGCAGTTGAAACCATAGGAAACCATTTACTGAGATAATAAATCAAGTTAGAAGTATGGTCATTTTCTTACACTTGTTTCACAGACTTGTTTTGCAGCCAGTGAAGTCGTCCTCTACTGGCTATTAGAAAGAATGCAGATTTAAGGCACTTAGCACATTTGCTTCACTTTTCTGATTAGGAGCTACCTGCTTGATGCTTGCTGTGTAGGTGAATGGTCATCTACACAGACTACTCTTTCATAACACTACCTGCAGGTAAAGTCTGATCCTCCAATCAGTGGAAAATTTTGATTTGAAGAAATAGGAGAGCATGGCACAATCACTCCCACTTATAGCAAACTATTGAACACTGCTGGTGTGATTCCCTCAACAGTTTCTGACTTCAGGGGGTATTGTACTTGGCATGGTCAGTAAGTGCTTTTATATATGATCTCACACCAGCAAATGAACTCAAAAATGGGCATCTGTCTATCACTCTCTTTATTCATTTGACCTCTGACAAGCACTACAGTATAAGAGATTTTGCCAATAATGTGCCACGTGGGTGAGACCAGTGGATATGGAAGAATTTATTGACCATACTGTAGTTGTCATCTTTAGCAAAAATACACACGCACTACATCATTCCAATATAATATAACACTGCATAACAAATCATTTTCCTGTCCTTTCTTGAACAAGAAGAAATCTGTTTCCCCTTTTTTGGCTCACACTGTCTGTGCAATGTAGGTCAGTTGGTTTCATAAACATGTGGGAGTCAGACATTAGTGTGTGTGATGCTGAGAATAGTTTTTGAGTCAAGAGACCAGTTGATATCAGGTCCCACTGGAAGGTGCATAGAGGGTGGCTTTGTCCCATTCACACGAACAGGTTCATGTTTGGTTGTTGCCTTGTTATGTTTTACCCTCTTCAATGCAATACAGAATTAAACCTAGTGCACATATTAAATTTCTTGCCAGTAAATTTACAGGGCAGCATCTGGATAGCAAAAAAAGTATGTATCTCCATTACTTGTGGTGAGTCCTACAGGGATAGTACATACTTCTTTCGTTGCAGTGCCTGCTACTACTACAGTATAAATATATCTATTTATGAGGAGTCAGAAACTCACCTTGTTTTATTATTGATACTATTGCAGCAGAATCGACCAGACACATGATATTCTGTCCCATATTTCAGTTGCAATTTTGAATGTGTTTGTCAGTTTCTTAAGTGAGTTATATCACAGTCACGTATGAGAATTTGTCTGCCGTAGTTACTCCTGTGAGACCCTCTGGAGTAAGTGTGTCCTCGGCCCATGGAAGATGTGTCTCCCTTGTGATCTCTGTCCCTTCTCCACTGTGGTATTTGGATGGCCTGAGTGGTCCTTGTTGCTGCTAATGTCTGGATATTTCCAGCTTGGATAACAAAATGTTTTATTGTTCGATGATTTAGTGCAGGATGATTACATATTCCTGACCCCCTTGACTGCATTTATCAGGGAATTCGCTTGCCACAGAGGCCATTTCTTCACATGTCCAAGGGCGGTAGACATACATTATTTCCCTGCCATCTTCTCTGGGGTTGAGAACCTCCATCATTTTTCCTCTTTTTCTGCCCCTGGTGTGTTTGCAGGGGCACGTGGATTGTGACTGCTTTGCTTGTTTTGACAGAGCTTCTTGGGCTGAGTCTATAGAATATGAAGAAGGCTGAAAACTCTCAAATTGATATTCAGTCCAGGTAATCTCAAACCCTGTCACACAGTCCTGGATATGTCTGGTTGGCTTGCCTCTGTTTGTAGTGACTGGCCTGTGGTCTGCAAGCAGAAACTCACAGTGTTTAATCCACAATACTGTATAGCTACATTCAAGTGTCCAATCTATATTTTTCACTCATCCTACCTGACAGCATTTAAAATTTATATAAATAAATATATAACAAGACAGAGGTATAAAAAGGTTGCACATGTTATTTATTGATGGCCTCAGTGAAGAAACTGTTCTTTAGTCTGTTGATATGTTATTTGAGAGTCCTGTAGCTCCTACCTGAGGGCAGCAGGGAGAACAGCCTGTTGTGCAGATGTGATGGGTCCTTAATGTCTGCCTTTACCTTTCAGATGTCTTTCATGGTCTTCAGTACTCTACCCTCCTTTAATGTCAGATGCTGTGTCACGAAAACTGTTGCATAATCCTCAGAGGCGGTCTCTGCTCACCAAAGTTGTTTACAGACTTTCCTCAAGGGAGGTAGACTTTCTCTGTCTAAGGCGACTTGTAGTCCAGCCACAGTGTTCAAAGCTGTTTGGGAATAGATGAAGAAAAAAATGAGATAGGCATCCCAGATAAGCCCCCCATTTTTCTTAGCAATTCACCTCTTGCACTGGACTTCAGTAATGAAAGAAACTATTTCTCAACACAGTATTGTCACACTTTCTTTAATGCTCGGAGCATGGTTCACTCACACTCAATATGAACATACAAACTGCTGCACAGGGGTGAGCCATGAAGAGTGGGGTGAACCTTTCTATGGTGTGGTGACTATTCTATATATGGTTATACACATACAGGCATGCATTTATGAATGTTCATACAATAAATTTCCTCACACAAACAGCCTTTTGAACTAAAGCATATTCATCTTGTAAGAGCAGGATTTACCTTTCACCAGTGACTACTTTAGGGCTGGGTGGTCTATTAAAAAGTATGTCAGTGAGCCATACAGTATCACACAGTGCAACAATGTGGCAATATGATAGGGTTTATATACATACACAATATTTGTAACCTTGTAAAGCACTGACTGTATATTTTAAGAAAAGCTCTTTGCATTATTGATGTGGCAAATATACAAAAATACTAATAAATAATTTTCAGTGCAATTAACTGTGTTCCACTTTTTTGCATCACATCAAACAAATTCTTTATTCGTGTGAAGCAACTATTTAAATAAGTCACAGTGTTAATGTCTGAATTATATTTTTCTTGGCAGTAGTATTCTTCACAGCAGAATCTTGAAGTAATTCATTATGTAAGATATCCAAGTTGGATGTGATAATATTCTACCGTAATGGATCACATTAAGAAAAATAAATAAGCAATGCAGAAAGAAAGGCAAACATTCAGAAGTATTCACTATGGGATCACCAGAAATGAATAGCCACCCACCCCCAGCCTAGGTAGAATCCAGTGGCCATTATAGACTGATCAATAGTGCTTACAGCCTACATTATATGCAAGTGAAGCCTCATCTATTGTTGATGCCCCTGAATCACATTGCTTCACAGCTAACTGATATTGCATACCTGACAGAGATTATAAGGACTTGTTGCTAGTGAATAAAAACAATTCTTTGTTGTAAATGAACATTTTTTGTCCATTAATTTTGGCTGTCACAGAGATGTTTTCTGCATTTTCTATGCATGCAGACAAGTGTGTGTGTGCATGCGAGTGCATGTGTGTGCGTTACATGTCTTTGTAAATGTTTAAACATGCATATCCAACTGTGCATGGCTATTTATCCTTGTAAGTACGGGCATGTGTTTGTTTTTTACATTCATATTTAATTTCTACAGTGGATGCTCAATCTTTGTCCTTCTGTATCTCAATTTATTTGCCTTTGAATCTCAAATGACTGTGCATTAGACAGCCACAAAACGATTTACATTTATATTACTTGCTCTCCCCACTGGTACCTTGGTTTCAGCATGTGGTCATAGACATACAGTACAAATATGTGCCCATCTCAGAGAGTCAGACACCCACCATTTCCCCAGCACACGCCAGTATATGTACTTGCATGCCGTGCTGTCTTTGCTTGCTGCTCACTGTCCATCTCCTTCCTCCTTGCTGTGTGATCTGCATTAATCTGGCCCCGAGCAGCTCAAGCTGGGAAACAGACAACATGAGAGAAAGCAAGGAGGAGAAGAGTGGATGAGATTTTGGGAACAGAGGATCAATTGTGAAGGGGAGAGTCAATCAGGATCGGGAATCATGAGCGATAGCAGAGAGGAGAGAGAGGTTCAGCAGAGAGAGTGGTGCCAACATGTGAAAAGAAGACAGACTGGGGAAGAAACGAAACAGCCAGGGAGGGAGACCTTGAGTGTGATCCACCATATCACAGTTGATGGTGTCAGACTCTAAGGATCTAAGTGTGTTTACATTTCACACACACACGCACACCACATCTGCATACCACCTTCACTGCACTTGTCTCCTCTTTCAGTTACACATCCCCATGACCTTTTCACTCATTTGCTTACATAACCACTCCATCACATATCATGACACCATTCAAACGGCCTCCTTTCAGTAATGAGAGCTTGTGACTCTGCAGAAAAGTAGGACTACTGAAACAGATGTTGGACACTCAAGCACATGTGTGTAAGCAGACAGATTCAGATACAGACACACATGAATGCGTAAGTGTGGCTGCCAGGATTAATGAAAAGAGATGTGTGTGTTCCAGTTGGACACTAGGAAAGATTTAACTCAGTAGAGGTAGTCCTCATGGGTGTGTGTTTCTGTTTGTGGATGTTGAGATCCTTGAGAGAAAAGACAAAGGTTAATGCATGGGTGTATGTGTGAAAATTTCTGAAACAAATTCCAAGAGGAGCTATGCAGATTGTTGCTGTCAAGTGAAGACAATTGACAAAAATGTAATGGTGCAGCGATGTTGTGTAAGTAAGTGCATTTATTTAAGCACTGTACTTATGAATAGACTACACATTTGAAATACACGCACCTATTTAGTATTTCCATTATATGCTACTTTACACTCCTACTGTGCTGCAATTCTTTCTCTGGTCTCTGTTTTTTTATATACCAAATGCATATTACTAATAATACTTTAATACTTTTACATAAGGGATATTATCAATGCAGGAATTCTACTTGCAATGGAGTATTTTGTATTGTGGTATTGCTTCTTTTACTTTAAGGAGACATATTATGCTTTTTGTGATTTTTGATTTACATACTGTTATAATGTTGGATATATCTCTTTTAAATGTAAGCAAAGAATATATGTAAAAATGTTGATGTGAAAAGCCAGGGTGTCAATCTGTTTTGAATGGGTATGAGGTTAGATTGCTCACTATTATGTTGCCTCTCGAAATGCTGGGAGTCTACTAAAATGCAGCCTCCAGTAGCTAAGCAGTCAGGATAGAATGGGCTAATCAGGACGGCAGCCTTAAAAAGACTATCTAAAACACCCTGTTTCAAACAGAGACTGAACAGAGGGGCTGCAAATCATGCAAAGATATTCAATTAGAGCTGCAGAATGTAAATATACACTTGGAAACGTGTAAGTTATGTCCTGTGAATACTTCCTTTACCACAGTGTCCTAAAGACTAAAGTGGTAGAAAACTGTGCATCAATATTTTTCAGCACATTTTCATTTTTATCAACATGATCAAAATTCACAAATTATGCTGAAGTGTATCCTGAAGTCATATTGAATAGCCAACATAAATATGTCCACACTCCTTAAACTGGTGAACAGAAAAACACAGAGTAAACACCACAAAGTAGAAACACATCTGGATGAAGCAGTAAATCTACAAAAGAAAGAAAGAAGTTACACATCATCTTGTCAACCAAGAGGAATCATCCAACAAAGGTGAAAAAAATTAGATTAAAACCTGAATTTATTCTTCATTCAGAATAGTTCATTGATAGTTCATTGAGTAGGTCAGCATCACTCAGCCACCGGCATTCAACTAAGTTTTATTTTCTTTCATGACATCATATATTCCCTGTGGGTCTTTATGAGGAGTTATCACTGAGGTTGATCCATACTGATTACATCTTAATTTCCTCTGGCCATAAACTCTGAGCTGGTAACCACTTGTGTGTGTGAGTATGTGAGTTTATGGCATTGTATATCACACAGCGTGGAAAATGCAAGGTCTCTAGGTGCAAAGTTCAACATGAGTTACATAACAA
>JANJYP010221062.1:0-12012 GCA_024605115.1 Rastrelliger brachysoma | reverse complement strand
ACTCCTCTTCACTGTTAAGGCTTGGCTCCAGGTCACTTTCTGAAATCGCCTCTTCAGACATGGCGTCTTACGGGGCTCTCAAAGTATTACCTGCACACCTTCATCAGGAGCCCTAAAGTTAAAAAAAAAACACATCATACCTTTACATTGCAAAGCTACACCTAACCAGCTGACAATGAAGTTTCACAATTTTAAGAGCCAGTAATGTCTGTTATTTTCACAGCAATGATTAATCAGTCTGAACCTACGTTTGTTTTCAATTTACAGAGCCAGGGTGCTGTATGAACACCTGATTTTTTTCCAGAGCACACACAGAACGGAGAGCTAGCAGACCGTGAGAAGATATTCACTGAAGTTGCCAAAAAGTGTATTGGATTATAGTCACTGACTGCACATTTCATACTGAACCAGTCATTTTGCCACTAGACAACACTGTTTAGCTTTAGGTGGAATTTATTTGTAGAGTGCACAAGCTGAGCTCAGTGTCATTTATATGGTGATAAAGCAATAGAAATGTTAAGACATGAATACACACTACACAACACACCAACAACCATAGAGGAAAATAAGCAATAATACTGAATGAAGGCTGAGAAGGTGAGTGCTGTCATGTGACTGGAGAAATCTGTTGGGTTATTAGATTTTTCATGTCATGCTGTATTATCGAAAGCCAGACCATTAAGAGCTTTGAAGACCAGGAGCATGAATTTGAATGAATTTCTATCTGTAGTGATATTTGGAAATGATTACATTTATTTTTCTTAAAACATGGGCACCCATGTTTTAAATGAAATTAGTTACTAATAGGAATACTAGTAAAAGGGTACCTTGGTGACGCTGTCAGCATCAATAACGGCTTTGTTTTGAACTTGGTCACCTGCCATAGAGGAATTTGGACAATCACTGGAGTTTGGAAGCTATGGGTTTTAGGAGCTTGATCAATATTAGGGATTACATTCATGACCTGTTGGTCTCTGCTTCACAGATTTTTATCTTACAAATATGTTACTGAAAATTATATAGATGGACATGTATGTCAAATTCAATGTATCAACTCCAGCAAGTGAAATGATACACTGAATTTGAGGGTACAAACTTGATGTCGGAAAGTAAATGATTGTCTGTGACATGTTTTAAGCTAAAACATATGCCCTGACTACTTATTTGTCTGTCATATGTTTTTTTTCCAAATAAAAAGTTTAATTATCTAGCTAAAATCCTTAAAATGACTTCCCCCTTTTCTCCATCATTTCACTGCAAGCCATTTCTCAATGTAGCTGCACTGGAGGCTTCAAGTTTCCGCATTACAACTGTCTAAATCGAATATTGAACCGTGACTGACTTCAAAACTCTTTGTTAGATTAAAAATCATGTTTGTACCCGCCCCTTAAAATAATATCTTAAACAAGCACTTTCAGCAGAAGCATATGAGAATAGCTTACTCGTGGCAAATTGCTAATACATTATTCTTCATCGTGAACCTCAACATCCAACTGACAGAGCAAGTGAACCACGTTTTTGAGTGGAGGAGGACTTTACAGATGTAGGTGTACATAATGTACTTCTTTCTAAAGACTAACTAAATGGCATTAGTAGTGACAGTTTACATAAATATACATCATAAACTGAATGTCAGACATATTAGTTCATAGTTGAAATGATGCTAGTATTGATCAGTGCTGAAAACAATGCTGTAAAGTCAGAGTTTACGTTGCACATAACGTGACCCAGTTCACTCAGGAACCGAGGATGGAGGAGGCAGCTAAGCTAGTAGCACAAAGCTACATCTACGGTTAATGTTTGTGGTGTTGTTATGGTTAGGTAACATTTACCACGAAGCACCTGTCGTTAGATGGACTGCTGAGCTCATTGTATGAAGCAGGTAATTACTATTGTTTCCCCGACTGAGTCAGCATACCAACATGCTAGTTAGCCAATTATACAACAATAAACGATAACTTTAAATGTCAAATCCACATCCAGTGTCCCCCAGTGGTCGAGAAACAGGCTCATTAATTGTAGCCCAGACCAGCAGAAAGTCAGCTTTCCTTATCAAACCGGTTGTTTTCCTCCTATGTGGTGGCAGGATAACAATCTAATATTGAGTAGGTGTATCGCTCCCAAAGCTAAAGCTAGCCTGAATTAGACCCTCTGCTAACACAAACATCCGGCTGAGGTATGTGCTCACCTGTCCGAGTCTACGCTGCTCTCCTCAAGAAAAGCCCCTCTGTTACTGCACACACCGGCCGATCAATTAATACCTGCAGTCACCGTGTAAATCAACCGATAAACGGGCTAATTTACCCTTTTTCCCCCCCAGTGTGACCATAAATTCCGTCCCCCTCAAAGAGATGAATCCGACCCAGGGTTCCGAGTTGAGGAAGCCGGTCAACGAAGAAAATATTTTAAAAAAATAATTACGTAAATACATACATACATGCATAAAAAACGAATCAATGAATAAATTAAACAGTTTGTGTGTTTAAATCTGTCAAGCCTGTATCACTCAATGTGCTATTTAGTGAGTTAAAGATGTCCGTTTTTGCTGTTTTCTATTTCTGCACAATATAATAATAAATAATAATTTATAGTGCATATAACAAATATAACAATAATAAACAACAAATTTAACAAATAACAATATAATAATAATAACAATGCTAATACTACTACTACTAATAATAATAATAAGAAGAAGAATCAACATTTAAAAAAACATTTTTTTATTTGTAGACCACTTTTCAAAATCCAGTTGCCAAGTGCTACACAAAGGCAGCAAAATAAGTAATACATTCATAGGGTTTACAGAAGAAAATCCACCCCCAATCTATTTAAAAAAGAGGTAGGCTATTTGATGAATGACAAGCTGATAATAAGACAAAACAAGTGACAAACACACAGAAAGGGAATAAAAATGATGAGAGACCAAAAACAAAGATTAACAGACAAAAACTGAGACTACTGCGCACAAGAGAAAGTGTCGTTTAGAACGTTTTGACAATTTAAAAAAATAAATGAAATGAAACCAATAAAAAAAGAATGAGAGAAAATGTTTATTAAAAATTAGAGTAAAAACTAGGTACTAATATGTTTTGAACAGGCTGTCTGGTTGTTAAAATTGTCCTACATATATATCCGACATATCAATCCAATATTTTCGGCCCTATCACAAATATATTGGTACTGGCTGATATGTTATTCTTTATATGCTGGTATACACCTGAGGCAGCACTTTATGTAGACGATCATAATTTTCTTTTCAGTTACATGCATGTTTCACAGCTTATTATTATTATAGCCTATATTTTCAGTGCACTGATATTATTTTATACAATGTCTGCTTATTTTTAATTGAATAAAGAAGGATGTTTATGTATTTACCCTGTATATAAGACATTATCAGACTATTCATATTTTACAAAATATAAAGATTATAAGACATTATATTGTTCTGTATTTATTAAGTTGCAAATCTATGTTTTATATGTGTTATCACAGTAAATACACAAAATGAATAATAATAAACAAACAGCTCTTCTTCAGGACTACAGGAAGTCGCAGGTCGGACTCTTTTGCGACCGTCGTCGTAACTTGATGACGTAGATTGTAGGCGGCCTGTCTATTGTGTTTATCTTGAGCTTCACTGTTGTGTCGTGAATGGAAACAGCAGCGTTGTCGTTAAAGATTATTACCCCTGTGTTGGACATGGACTGGAAAACATCTTAGTCTCTTAATATTAGTCAACTGTGCACAAATGCAAAGATGAACAAAGGCTGGCTGGAGCTCGAGAGTGACCCAGGTGAGAGATTTGAGCTCAGCTAACTAACGCTAGCTTCTACGTAAAGCCAGATGGACAGTTTAGCTTCTTAATCAGCTCGACTTTAAAACTCAACACAGCATAAAAAGCATGGCGAACTTGAAAGTTAAAATGTATTGTCTACTGAAAGATAGAAGCTCCATCATCTCTGAGAAGACAACACTGCATTAATGTGGAAGAGTAACACTGAATTAAATGTTGTTTTACAATTTCAGGACTGTTCACTCTGCTGGTGGAAGATTTTGGTGAGTATTTCATATTAATGCAATGTAGACACAATATTGCACAAAACATCAGAACTGTAATTGTAAAATTGTAATAATCGTATTTATGCGATGGTGAAAGCGATCCTTGTAAAACCGAGATTTTTTTGTGCGCTCTGTAGGAGTCAAAGGAGTCCAAGTAGAGGAAATATATGACCTGCAAAGCAAATGTCAAAGGTATGTAATGTTAAATCTGTATGGTGAGCAGCAGATAACAATGGGACGTTTGGACACACATTCCCATTAACATGAGGGAGCAAGTGTCTAAAATTTTAACTACATGTCCACATACAAAAATAATGGACTAAAGCAACATCATGTTGAAAAGTATTTGTACTTAATCCTTTGTTTCAGCCCAGTCTATGGCTTCATCTTCCTGTTCAAGTGGATTGAGGAACGTAGATCCAGGAGGAAAGTTAACACTTTGGTGGATGAAACCTCTGTCATTGATGAGGACATTGTAAATGATATGTTCTTTGCGCACCAGGTAAGATATTAGTGAACATAGATGTTGGTAGCCTTCTGAGTAATGACTGCACAAACTGTTATTTATTAAAGTCATAAAAATTACTGCTGTCCCTAATGTAATGTTACTCTTAACTGATTATTGTCCTGACTTATTGGGTCATTTTTCTAACCAGCTGATACCAAATTCATGTGCTACCCACGCATTGCTGAGTGTGCTTCTGAACTGCAGTGGCGTTGAGCTTGGCACCACTCTTAGTCGGATGAAGGCTTTCACAAAAGGCTTTAGTCCGGAGGTAAGATGACCCACACTCACTTATGTATGTCTGTTATTTGATAACATGTTTTTTCTTTACACTTTTTTATTTGACAGCCATCTCTCAGATTAGTTTTTCAATTGGTTGCGACATATTGATAGTGATAGATCATAGTAATTTGACAAAACCTTTATGGGATCTATAAAGGGAGTGAAAATCAGCATCTATTTTATATGTGTTAGAGTGGACAGTGGCCAGCTTCAAAAAATGGCCAGAGATTTCCAAGCTCACCCATCTACTTATGTTACTTGTAACATAATTTAAAATCTGGATAATTCTCCTTTTTTATTAACTATGACCTTCCGGGGTTGTTTTCCATGTAAGGAAAGAGACATGTAAGGAAGAGACCTCAGGACAGAGGAAGTGTTTTTACCAAATTGAATATCCTCATTTCCTTCAGCATCATTTTTAGGAGTTGCAATTACTCATGACGCACAGAATCTCTCAAGAAAAATGTATTTGTACTTATGGAGAAAAAGGAGAAATTGTTGCTATTGGAAGTATAGTTTTTACAGGTAGATTACCTAATCTGCAGCATTGCAATCATGCAATATTAATATCGCTGTACTGCTTTTTTCATAGCATTCTAGCAGGTTCTTTACTGTTCCACCAGATGAGCCGATCAATCGATAAATAGATTTTGATTGAATGGGGTGATAATTTCTGTAGTTATGGTTCCTCACTTCAGGGTTGTTGATCAATTTGTGGAAAGAAAACTTGATCTGAATTGCTCACTTGTATGCTCTCTCTCTTCCTTCTCTTCACTTACTGTCATGTTTAACTTTCAATTTTCATGTTTGTTTTGTTTTTTTTTTCCAGAGTAAAGGGTATGCAATAGGAAATGCCCCCGAGCTTGCCAGGGCACATAACAGCCATGCCAGGTAAGTTTCAGTCAGTGCTTCCTTGATACATTTCAAGGTGTCTGTGATTCTGCCGAGAAAAAAAATGTGTGTAATTAGTCTGCCATCCTCAAGGAGATGTCAGCCTTTGTGCATCGATCAGTTTCTCAAGCTCTCTTTCTGTGTTTCTATGGAGACCGGAGCCCAGACACCTACCAGAGAAACAGAATGGGATCAGTGCAGTGCGGACCATGGAAGCCTTTCACTTTGTCAGCTATGTGCCCATCAAAGACCGCCTCTTTGAGCTTGATGGACTCAAAGCTTACCCCATTGACCATGGTAAGAGTATATATTGATGTAGAAGACAGTCCTACTCTTACTTGTACTATTTTGTCACAATCATTATTCTGGTTATTGAATCCAAGATTTTAAGCCACTTTTCACTTAGCGTACACCTCATCCCCTACAGTGCATAGACCAAACTCTTCAGTCATAGATACACTGACAGTTTAGTCCAAAGTAAACAAATGTTCTTCTAGAAAGGACCAAGCAAGCTGATTTATTTATAATAAAGTGTTATTCTAAGGCATTTCTTTCCTTGGAGCTGTATAAATGCCTTTAGTGATATTTTGTTCATTTCTGCTGTTGTGAAACTCAAATTTGAGAGACTATAATATTGCACTATATTTTAGGGCCCTGGGGAGAGGAAGAGGAGTGGACTGATAAAGCTCGGCGAGTTATCATGGAGAGGATTGGACTGGCTACTGCTGGGTGAGTTTTATACTAGTTTGTAAGCAGAGGAGGTTCGACTTCTACACAAGCAACCCATGGCTTCATTCTCATGCTACTGCTCCCCTCTTTCTCAGTGAGCCATACCATGACATCCGTTTCAACCTGATGGCAGTGGTGCCTGACCGCAGGATGAAGTATGAGTCCAAACTGGAAATTTTGAAGAGGAATCGACAGACAGTTCTGGAGGGTCTACAGAAGGTCAGGAAGTGATAGAAGTCTCATCTCAGGCAGATCGCAGTCCCACAGTTCTTTAGTGTCTTCAATTCACATATGAAAGCTGTGCGTTTAGATGATTGAATTATGTGAGCCAGAGAGAATAGGCATTAAAATGACTATGAAATGTCACTTGTTCAACCTTCCATTTAAAAAATAGATTTATTGTGGTTCTATTAATACTAGTGATTCAAAGAGCGTTTCATACTTTTGGCAATACTTAAGGGAAATTAAGAGCTGTCAGACTTTATCCAAGATCTGCTGACAAAGGGTTTGTAGGGTGACGAGTGAAATATTTTCTCATATCTTCAGATGATCCGGCTCACCCAGCCTGAGCTCGTCCATGACAAGAAGCAGCAGGACTCTTCTCCTGACGATAACACCACTACAATCAAGAAGGAGGCAGATGCAGAGCCAGTTACATCACAAGGGCCTGATCAGGCTCCTCCAGGTGCTTCATTCAGCTTTTATCCCCCAGTCTTTTCAAAAAAAAAAAAGTATGAGTCTTGTAAGTTGCGGTGGGATTAATCACAAACAGTGATTAACTGATGCATCCTGTTTTTCGGTTCAGTGGACGAGTCAGGCGGTCAGTCTAAAGATGCCCCAAGTCCTTCAGGAAACACTAAGGCCATGGGTAAACCACCAGTTCCTGCAGGAGGAGGCACCCAGCAAGTCACCAGTCCCAACCCCATTGTTCAACGCCTGCCTGCTTTCTTAGACAACCACAACTATGCTAAGTCTCCAATGCAGGTATGGTGGAAGGTTGACTGTGAAGCAGTGTGTTTGGGGCTGCAAATAATAATTTTCTGAGATAGATATTATTAATAGTCATTTGAAGAATAAAAAAAGTGGTAAATGTTTATGATTCTGATGCTGGAATTAACTAATTTAAGATATTTTTGCTTAAAAAAGGAAATGATCAATCAGTTTAGTAGGACTTAATTAGAACTGAAATGAAGTTGTAGATTTACAGTATATCCTGTCGATCAACTAATATTTTTAATACATGTATTGTTTCTCTTATCAGGACTCTGCTCAGATTTTAGAGAGAGTGTATGTATTTGATGTTTGCATTTGTCATAATTTTGGGATATGCTATTTTGTTTCTATGAAAATAAATTTGCAAACATTACTTATTCAACTTTTCCAGCAAGTTAGTCACATCTTGCTCTGCTCTGCATTAGGTTCCAATATTATCCAGTAAAACTTATTCAAAAAAGATTTTTATTGTCTTACTTTTTCTCAGATACTATGTTTTTAGACAGTCCAATTGATCTTTGGTCCATTAAAATAGTTTTTGTGGCTGAAAACAAATTTTCCATGAGTCCTTATTGAAGATGATCTGATTGGCAGGAAGAGGAGGATCTAGCTGCTGGAGTTGGTCGCTCTCGGATGCCGGGGCCTCCCCAAACACCGTACTCCGATGATGAAGATGATTATGAGGATGAGGATGAAGAAGTCACTGGATCTGCAGGCACATCAAACAGGTTAGCATTATAAAGTGGGCCCTAATGTAACCGGACGGAAGGGTGCTAAAAGTGTAATTGTTGCTTTTATAGATTTAGCTTTTGGCAATTTTTACACTCCTCAAGCGTAAACATACGCATTTATATTATTCTTTTTTTTTTTTTTTAAGGTTTAGGCGGAAGGCCAGCCTACGTTCACGAACAGGACGTGTCGGGACTGGAATGGAGAGCCAGCTTGCTCTGACTGTCCTGGCTGAGAAACTGAAGAAGGAGGTCCAAAGGAAAGATGCCCTAAACACACCTCTTTCTGTACGCACAGAGGGCCGCACCGGGGGCATCTGTATCACAGCTGCGTCACAACCTTCCCCCACACCCAGCAACGAAAGCACGGACACCGCCTCTGAGATCGGCAGTGCCTTCAACTCCCCGCTGCGCTCGCCTGCACGCTCCCAGGCTGCCACGCGCCCATCCAGTCCAGTGGCATCCCATCTCTCTCGTGTACTGTTTGGAGAAGATGAGATGCTGAGGCTAGACTCCAGACATAACCGTGCTGTAAGAGAATTGGGTCCCTCTGTCAGCATGGCCCTGCTACATCTGCAGGAGGACGGCGTCATCTTCGCTCTTCCATCACCTGGTCTGTACAAAAGACTTTTTTTCCATGTTATTTACAAATGTAGTTTAAAAGCCTCTACTGCAGTAACAATCTAATCATGTAACTTTGACAGTAAAAGTAAACAGTATGGGATGATATTATATGCTTTTCTTTTTTTTTTATAAAAAAGTTAGTGTTTTGTAGTTTTGACAGACTGTCTGTTGTCTGCACACTAGATTTAGCTGCTGATGGCACCAAGCCTCCTTCCACCCCTGAGAAGATAAAAGACAAAGAGCAAGCAGGCCTCGCAGCAGCGAAGGAAGAAGCAAACGAGGGAGATGAGGGACCATCAGTGGAGGTGAAAGAGGAGGAGAACAAAGATGGAGCAGAGGTGAAACCCAGGAAGGAAAAGCTTAATGCTACGGAAACTGCTACAGACAGCAAGCCCCCTGGGGATAAGTACTCACCCAAAGTAAGTCCAGAAAAATTCCTAGTGCTGTAATGCACTGTAGTATATGTCTTACTCTGCCATCAGTCTGCCAAGATTGTTTTATATTACAGTAGTTCTGCCAATTAAGGAACTGTATGCTAAAAATATATAATAAACCAACACAGCAGTTCATCTTTTTCTGTCTCTTGCAGGAGCTGCTTGCACTGCTCAAGTGTGTAGAGGCGGACATTGCCAATTATGAGGTGTATTTAAAGGAGGAAGTTGAAAAGAGAAAGAAATATAAAGTAAGCTTTATTTACCTAGAACCATTTTAATGTCCTGTCCTGAGGCATTATTTTTTTAAATTGACTTTCGACTTTTCGATTTCTTTTTATTTGTTCAGATTGATGATCAGAGGAGAACCCATAATTATGATGAGTTCATCTGTACCTTTATCTCAATGCTGGCCCAGGAAGGTAAGTAAAGATCACCTCCTCTACTTCTTTTATTTACTATTTAATTTGATGCCCTACCTACAAATCCCTGCACTCTGGTGCCATCCACACACTGTCCACATTTGAGATTTTTCGCATCACACCATATGGATATTTTTGTACTGAAGGTCTGCATTAAGTGTTGCAAAAAAGCCCAAAACAAAAAGCCTTTTCAGTCCTATAGGAGTGTTCGATTTTTGAATATGAATAATTGTTTATGACAAGACAAATAACAGCAGATTTACTATTTTCTCCGCTTTTAATTAAAGTTCAGGGTATTACCAGTTGTAATATTTTTCCTATTAACACAGCAAGTGTGACACCATCAGACGAAATGACTTGCAGGCTAAAAAATCTGTTGTTTGTTGGTATTCATCATTTCTTTGTTCTATCTTTAATACTGTGTCTGTATCTTCTGCAGGCATGCTGGCAAGTCTTGTTGAGCAAAACATTTCAGTGCGCCGTCGGCAGGGAGTGAGCATCGGCCGCTTGCACAAACAGAGGAAGCCAGATCGCAGGAAACGTTCAAGACCTTACAAGGCCAAACGCCAGTAATTAAAAACAATCATAACTCCTCTGAGCACCAAGCAATCATAGAAAACTGCTGCACTCCTGAAACTCTCTCATACGGGCAGTTTAATATGGTATTTTAGCCAGAGCCTCCTCTTCTTCATGAAACTGACTATGTTTGTTCAGTTCTTTTATCACTTATGTATATATGTAACACCATTTTAGTATCAATGTAAATTTCCTTCGTTTATTGTGCCACTTCTGTCTCCCATTTGTAAATATGAGAAAGGCATGTCCCCAATGATGAACTTGAACTGCTTTTTCATCTCGGAAGGACTGTTAGTACATTTTGAGTTATATCACATAAACACAATTTGATAACCAAAAGTCAATATTTCCTCCACTGTATTCCTCACTGATGTTTTTACGGTGCCAATGAAGTATTGAATGTTCTGACAAAAACAGGCCATGTGTTCCATTCATCCACATCATTTCAGTTCATATGTATTCACTGTCAACAATTCACTATGTAACATGCAAGTAATCTTTTAACAACATTCCTTGTTAACAATTTCAAACTCAAGAAGGAGTCACAATGTGTCTTTTCATTGGAATGCCTATCAAGGGTCTCTCGCTATGTATGTATTTCTCTCGAGATCCTGCAAATGAAACAATCTCGTGTTATTTTTGTACCTGGAATGCACCTCAGAACACAGTGAAAATGAAGTTGCACTTGTGCAGTCGTGTGTTTTGTACATATGTATGTGTTAATTGGCTCAGCATCACGTCTATACACTGAGCTCAATTGTTCTTTGTGCTTGCCAATTCATACTTCAATAAAGACATTTAAAATATCTTCTCTGTAATCACAGTTTATTTTAATTGTTTTTTAAGGTGCTTCAGTGTAGTGGTTGAATTAGAATTACAGTGACAGTATTGTATTAGGCTAGTGTAGGATTTCACCTTACAATGCAACATGCTAACATAATTAATGAATCTGCTGTTACAAGTCTTATCAAATTTATTAGGTTTATTTGATAGTTTGTCAGTGTAGTGACAGTGATTGTACACTAGGGAGAGCAGTTATTCAGAGAGGAGTGGGTGGGACCATCAGTCACCACAGTTTGCTTGTATTGTGGTTGGAGCAAGGTCTGATGTTGCCTTCATCTAAAACCATTTAGTAGCTTTAAAATATGTAATGGACATATTTCAATTATAATATAATATTGACATTGTGACTTATCTAAACAAATATTTTTAATGTAGATTGATGCATATCCATCTAACCCTGTGAAAATAAGCTAAAATAACATAATTGACATAGCATAATTTGGTCAATAAAATGTGAGAAAATAAAATGAAAAATGCACACAATATTCCAAATCACCAAATTATTCAGTTTGATATAATGACTTGGAAAATTAGCACATAAGGCAAGGCAAGTTTATTTGTATAGCACATTTCCACAACAAGGCAACTCAAAATGATTTACATATAATGCAAAATGAGAACATAAAAAGCAATTTAAACATACATTGTTTAAAAACAAATGTGAAAGAATTAAAAACAGATATAAAATAGAAATAAACAGAAAGGGAGAAACAGAACAAGGGCTTAAAACAGAGATAGCCTACTTACTTTTGTCAACCCCAAAGACCCCAAGTCTTTTAAAATGTCTGCCTGACTGATTATAGAAATAGTATAGCTGCTTATTTATTTTCTGGAGGTTGACCAATTGATTAGTCAAACAATTGTTTCACCTCCACAACATGTGCTAAAATAAAACCGCCATCTGTCACATAATAAAGGCTATA
>JANJYP010221039.1:0-20453 GCA_024605115.1 Rastrelliger brachysoma | reverse complement strand
TTTCCCATACTTTCCAAGTTTCCCAGCTCTGATGGTTCATGTTTAATATGAGCAGTTCAGATGAGACAATTGGGAGTTGGAAGTGTGCTTCCTATGATCAAAAATTGATATTGCAGATTACAGTCCTTTAATTGATCCTTATGTAGGAATGTGTGTGTGTGTGTGTTTGTGTGTGTGTGTGTGTGTGTGTGTGTGTGTGTGTGTGTGTGTGTGAGATGTAAAATGAAGCAGTACATTCTTCTCTACATATATTTTTCCTGCTGTGAAGCAGAAATACTGTATGCAAAGGTGTTTTGTTGGAGAGAGAGATGCCTTCAGACTGTCAGGAAAGTATTGATTTAACGCTGGTAATTTTGAGGCTATGGTTTGTAGTTTTATTGTACTGCATTGCATAATATTGAACACTTTCACTCATATTGATGCAGGCTATAACTATGAGTTATATAAGTTGTACCTAATATTTTGTTCTCAAAATTGAATGCTACGCAGCAAGCTTCAGAAAGAGGGTAACTAAAATAGCAGTAGGGCAGCTGCTTTGTATAACATTGTGCAGGGGTTAGATTTAATTATTGTACTTATTTATTTGTAGATAAAAAAGGTCACAACAATGACTTTAATCAAATTAACAACTCCATTGTTGACAAGCTTCTGATTTTACCCCTCACTGCAGTGTTACACCTGTGTTGTTTATGGCAACAGTCAGTTTTTTTTTGGCTTTTTTGTACTTTTTGATAATGTTCACAATAATGTGGATTAAACTGAAAACACAAATGCTACTCTCGATTTGGCCTTCTCTGCCCACTAAGTTGACATTTTATGTACACTGGAAATTAGATATATAGAGAAAGACAGCTTTTTGAAAATGCTCATGTGTAATTGTTAATTTGTCAGCCTTACATCAACATAGCCATTGTCTGCTTACAAGAAACATTAAGAGCCACCCTGCTGTTGCCTCTAGTTTTCTCTGTGATCTCTGAGTCAGAGTATCAGTTTCTGTTTCTTTTGTAACAGAAAAGTACACATATAAATGAATGATTGATTGAGGATCTGAAGGAATGCAACAACCTACAAATTACCATTACCCTTGGACAAAAACAAATCAATGATTTGTGCTCATGTGTCCATCTGAAATAAGAAAAGGGGTACTGAGAACATTTATATTATGGGTTCATGTTGACACACAAAATGTCAGGGAGACAGAATGGAGCCCAACTATGCTGAGACAAAGATTTGCCCAATCTTCAATTATTCTTGGTGTGGATAATTAGAGGTTTTATAGAAACTTCAGATTTGTCTGCATTAGTGTAGAAATTTCTAAGTGACATCTGCATTAAATGCTGTATGTTGTTGTTACATTCAGTTTTCAGTAAGAAATTGGCAAAACACAGGACAAAGAAAAATCTAACTACTGTATACAATACTATCAGATGTTTTCTCTTCTTTGAAGTTGTATCTGTGAGGAAAGTAATGTTGTTGTTTCTTATATATTTTTATTTTATTAATACAACATTGACATACATACAACATATTTCATACTTCACTCATGCATGCAGGTTGGGGAAAAATAGACTTCATGATAAGTGTTTGTGGTGCAGAAAAAATTGCCATGCCAGGCATACACGACCATGTTGCACATAGCTCGCATGACAAACATAAAACCACTGAATTAAACCACTCCTATTGACTCCAACATACATGCACATGCACACACAGAATGTAACTTGTGCTTTTGGCATTCCTGTGACACTAGGCAAAAGGACAGAGGGAAAGAAGTAATGTTTCAGAAGTTTGAGCTCAATATAAAGATTTCAGAAGAAGCCACTGATACTAACAGGAAGAAATGTAAAGCCAACAACTGTGCCTATCTATCTGTGTGTGAGTAGTATACATTTATTTGTGACTTGGAAGTTGGTGCAAAAAACTACATCCTCTATTAAACGGTTTTCTGCAGCACAGGGGTGAAGAGTCAGGTGTGAGTGCACAAACACACTTACAGATACGAAGGAAACACACAATGAATCAGTGACTTAAAATTCAGCATCCCACAGGGCCATGAGCTGATACTACTTTGATAAAACAGCCTAATTTGTGTGTATGCATGTGTGTTAGGGGGAACTTTTGGTTACACTTAATGCACTTTTGGATGATCGAGGGGTACTTACATGAAGAGAGCACCCTCTCTCTCTCTCTCTCTCTCTCTCACACACACACAAACACACAAAACTCTGTTTGCGCACTCCATCAAATACATACAAACCCACTAATGCTCTTACCCATGATCCAACTACACACACACTCACAGACTTGCAGATGCATAAATGCACATGTGCTTAGCCACTGGTCTCAGTGTTAGGTTTGCCCTGTCCAGAGAATAAATTAATCTGTGTGAAACCTTTTTTGCCAATATCCATTTGTGTGTGTATGTGTGTGTGTTCCTACACACATGAATGTGAGTATGCGTATCTCCTCTGATCACGACAGCATTAATTCATTCCTTTTGTGGCCACACATGGCCTTTAGACATGCTGTGCAGAGTGTCGCTCCAAAAACACAGACTGAAAGGCTCAATCACATCTCAGTTTGCATGTAAACGCATGTACAAGACGGAGTGAAACATGGAAAGATGCATATAGAATGAACGCACAACCTAACAATACTTCAACATACAACCTTCTGGCACAATTTCTCACCAGCTAGGATGCTCAGCTAATCATAACAAAGAAAGCTGCCATCTTCACACTCCTACCATTCCTTCCTCCATGTTGTGAAATGACAACATGGAAGAAAGGGAAGTAACTGGTCAGAGTATCTCAGGAGTCTGGATGTAGAATACGGACTAAATGCAGGTTAGCACAAAACCATTCAGAGCTTTAAAATAAAAAGAGAAACTTAAAATCAATTCTATATTTCACTGGTAACTAGTCTCAGTTAAATGAAAGCTATCTGACTGACATTTAGTTCTCATTAAATGTACCTGACAGTGCATATTATTTTAATTTATTCCTGCTTGTCTTTCAATATTAACCTGTCTCTTTCCTAGAGGTGTAGAGATCTTTATTGTCTGCACACTGCTAAACTTCAGCAGGTAAACATGTTGTGAGCCTGAACTGCTCCAACAACTGCAACAAAAGGAAAAAAATGAGGACATAAGGAAAGCTGCATCCTGGTAAGTCTGCTTCCCCAGATATGAGGTATAGCAGAGATCGCTGGGTTCTTTGGTACTCAGTGTTTTTCACCCCTATCTGCTGCACAGCTTATGCGAATGTAGATGTTAGCTTACCTTTATTTTTTTTTTACAATTTTTCAGATAAAATGTCTGCCTGTCTGAATGAAGAGCAGAATGGAATATATTTGGCTTATGTTTATGACAAATATGCAAGAAATTCCCTGCAGACTGGATTTGAACACAAGCGTACACAAGTGTTTAGGTCCTGGAGCATATACATGTAAAGTGGAGACAGATGATCTAACACAATGAAGGATTTGTGAAAGGGTTGTGAAAGGTTCATTTCTTTTTATTTAATAGAAACAACATAAGTGAAATGCTTCCTGATATGCAGGACAAAGAAATATATCATGGATGAATGGCACTTTTTAAAGTTAATTTATCATAAACTGCTTAAGAAATAAAATCAAACTCTGTATATCCTATTGAATTACATAACATCCTTTTGCGTTGTGTTGGATCAAATTGTGACAAACTGTAGTGCATTGTAATTGGGTAAATTATATTATAGTTGCTTGATATATATCTTTAATTTGTCAGATCATTGGCAATGCATCAAGATTCATAATCGCATCAGCTTCAGTGATGGAGATGCACATCCTTACAAGGCTGACTGATCAATGAGTTTTCAAAATTTTGTCTGTTTAATGTGGGGCAACCTTGAACACATTTCTGCTGTTTTTTCTATCAGAATGATTTGACATATTCTTCCTGCTCTGCTCTTTCAGTTTGTTAGAGGTGGTCATTTCTGTTTTACCGTGTCACATCTGCAGTGATAAGAACCCTGAAGGCTCCTGCCTCACACATACATACACATGCGTGCACACGCAAATACGCATTTCTACTCTAAAAAAGGGAAACATCACAGGGAACAAGGACACAGCTGTACCATCATAAACACATTCACTTATAGAAATGCTGAGAGTAGTAGTCACATCTAATTACTGTAGATGTTGGAACATCTGCTTCTGCACACAGACTACAGTAGTGTCAGGTGGAAAGAGCCTCAGCAAACACCACACTTTTGTGAAATCTAAGTATTTTACATGTATTATTTATATTCATAAAATGCACATTGATGCCTAAAATCTTATTACTTCTGCACAGTGCACCAGCACCTCTGAATGCATGTGTGATTATGTGTCTTTGAAGTGAACAAATCTACTCATGTCATAAGTAAATTAGGTCGTTTGCCCTCATGGGGAAAGTTAGAGTGGCAGAGAAAGTGAAAGAGAAAGGTTAAGAGAAGGGACAAATAAGATCATAAAGACAGAAAAGAGAACTAGAGAAGAAGCTGTAAGGAAGGAGTGAATGGTGGGGTAATGGCTGTTGGGCATGAACCAGTTTGGGCAAATATTTTGCTCTATTGATTCACTTATGGCTTCTCCTCATAATTCTAGTTTCTAAACCCTTTATCCAGAGAGCTTCCCATCTGTTTCTCAAAATAATGCAAGATATGTGACAAATTTAATGTCAATTCATGGTGAGATAATTCACAAAATGTTATTACAGCTTTGAACATTGTTCAAATTTTACTGATAATAAAAACTATTCTGGGCATTATCTAAGATTATTATAGAGTGTTATATAATATTATTATATGTTACTGCTGTTTGATAGATATACTGTAGGTAGCCTATTTTGTGCATCTCTCAAATTGGCAAAAAACCCTAACAAAACAAAACAAAACAAAACACAAAAAACAGCAAAACAAAAAAACAAAACTAAACTGTATCCTTTCAGTTTTACATGTTCAGTAAGTACACAGTTAGCGTAGATTCTGGTGTAATTAGCCTGAGGCTAGTGCTGGCACCAGTACAGTCTGGGCTGTGTTGTGTAGCAGCTGTGTATGAAATATTAACCAGGTATTCTAAGGAGATTTTGTTCCAGATGTCTCCACTGTAATCCAAATATCAAATGTTTGACTTAATGCATGTCATCACAATCTAAGGAAGACAATAGGCCAGATGCAAGAAACAGTCATACGTGATTTACGAGGATTCACCAATGCTTTTGTATTTTGTATTTTCTCTTAGGTATGAACAAAATTTATAAGTGGTGCAGACCACTCATACCAGGTACGCACAACCAGTCTGTCGTCTAAATCGGTAAAATATGACTTGTTACTGTCAAATTGTTTAATGGCAGTGTGTGAACAATGTGTTATAGGAGGGAACATAAATTATTATTCTTTATTATTTTTTTCCCCCCAAACATCACTGGATGATACAATACAGCCAAATGTAGTACGGGCTGCAAAGTGACGTAGGCTACTGTAGGCTTACTTTAGTTTATCAAAACAAATAAGACACAGAGAGGTTGAGCCGATGAGTTATTACCCCCATCTCCAGCTTCTTCTGCCGCCTTGTTCTGCGTTGTCAGCCCGAGTGTTAAAGGTCTTTTTTAACATCACATAACAGAGAAATGGATAATACTGACTGACAGCTGAGCGAATATTACTGTCAGTATTTTAGAGACCCCTCTGCGAAAAAAACACAACCCAAAAACAAAATAGGGGAGCTCATATCTTATTGAAGAGAACCAAGAAGCCCCTCTGTTTCTTTTGGTCATTAAATATTTAATATATACAATGTAGTGATCTGCCCCAAGAGTACATTCTCTGTTTCCTGGTGGCTTTTAACAATTTGGTGTTTTGACACACTGACAATACTGTGAGAAACATGATGGGTACATTTTGTAATCACATCCATTCATGTTGGTTCCCAGTTCACATATTTACCGGGTAGGATTTCAACCATCATAATATATTTCAAAGTCCATTGTGATGGTAGATAGAATTACAATAAGTGTAATGACATGTCTGTTTTAATTTAACAGGGTCTGTATCACTTTTACTGGCACAATGCAATGTTGGGTTTAAGGGAGGAACCCTGCATAAAGAACTATAACATGCGACTACTGCTTTACCGCATACATCACTCCCCCCCAAATCTGTTTCCTCTGCGCTATTAGCCCTAGTGTGTGCACATTTATGTCATGGCTGAAATACAAAAGAAACAGAAAAAAGCAAAGGTTTTGTCAGAGGAGACAAAGGGGAAAAAAGGGAGAGTGACAAAATCAGAGCTAGGACAAAGACCAATATTGCCCAGTGTTCACTAGCTGCCATGAGCTGAGAGAGGACGAGGGCTGCCCGACTGATGCTGACTTGTCTGCCTTCATGAATCAAGTAATGCTGTAGATAATCATGTAGCAAGTAAATGCTAACATGCTAGTTTTGGATTTTCACCATGCTAACAATCGCTAACATTGTGTTTCAGTGTTTCCCATACTTCAATCAATCAATCATTCAATCAATGTGTGATGCAGTCCCCGGTACTCTCCATCTCCCAACACATGCACACTGCAGCAATGTCCGGTCCGGCCATGGGGGTGAGGGGTGGGGGTGTGTCAGTATGGCACATATTTCTATATAGTCTGTAGTAGTGTTGTGCATGTCTGGCCTGTGGCTGATACAATATGTATCTCGATACACTACCAACGATTCGATACATTAATGATACTTAAGTAGCACCTACCAATGCGATCCAATTCACCCCCTAATCATGATGCAGTGCAACTCAGCGTGATTTGCTCCAACACAATGTGATATAATGTGATATGATACAATGATATAAAGGAATGATGTCATGTAATTCAATGAGTTTGATTATTAACAAAATAAAAAACGGGTCTTATTTCTAAGTCCTGTGTCTTTTTCAAGTTGACAGGACAGTACACTTTTATAACACCTGGCTCACAATTAAGGAAGCTTAAGATTAACAACAATGAGACTTTGTGCAGTATGAAAAACTAAAAACTACTGCACCAGCAAGTATACTAACTCAGCACTAAGCAGCAAAATGCAATTTCTATATTATGAACAATAAAAACTAAACGGTCTTTCATAACTGCTGACAAATGAAAAATGTTCACTCTTACTAGTATTAACATAGTGCTTTAACACACAGCAGCTTCACTGTTATTATTACTGACCACTGACCTGCATCTGTTATTTTCTGTGAACGAGTGAAGCTATTAGCATGGGATCATTTAAAAAGTTAGAATACTTAGCTCACCACTCTCAGAGGTATTCGCCTGAGATGAATCTGAATATGAGGCGTGGGGCCGTTTCACCAGCAGAGGCCTCCTCATTCACCGTATCATACTGTAGGTGTGTAATAAGTGCTGCCTGTTCACTTGTTCATTTTACAACTTGCATCGTGCCCACGTGTGTCCGTGTATCTGTACGTATCGGTTAATTTTCCCATCCCTAGTCTGTAGGGAAACACTGCAAACATGACTGCAAACAACAAATGTTATGTTATAAATATTATGTTATGTTTGGTTTAGATCACTGTACCTGGGATGAAGACATCTCACATGCAGACAGTCTGCCGAAGTCATGAGAAGTCTTGCTGTTCAGCTGTATCATAGGCTCACGTGACCTTAAATGGTATTTTGATGGCATAATTTGTTAATTTTCTATCCCCAGGAACACATGTTAATTTAGAACAGATTGGACTGGATTTTACAAGGGTCATTTATGAGTGTTTACCGGTGATATGAGTGTTTGGTAAATCCGACGAGGCACGTTCATAAATTTCTCATCACAAGCAGAATATGATGAATTTATGAACAAATATACAAAGATGTTCTTGCATCTGGCTCAATGAATGGTAAGGAGAAGAAAGGAAATAGAAGTAGTCACTGTGGTTTGATTGAAGGCTGTTTTCAGTATGGGATGCCTCAAAATGCTTTGGGAGAAATTTGAGAATTTTACTTGCCTCAGATCTATTGGAAGACACATAGGTGGTAAGCAAGCTTTGACTCACAATGAGGATAAAATGAATAATCTAATTTCCCAGATGAAAAGGATATTATTAAAACTCAACACACACAAATACTAAGGCTATAAAATAGACTTATCTTACAAACCACATACATAATTCATAAGGAAGTAAAATTCCTTCCCTGATGCACCAACTTAATTAACAGAACCTGTAAGAAAAGTTACACTGGCTGTGAGAACATGATGTTATACACTTTAGAGGACTGCTGTTTCCTACATTGGCAATCTGTGCCCTCCACACTTTCATAACAACTATACAGTGTGCAATAACAGTACAGAGGCCAGAATGTATTCATTACAAACAACTAAATCATTTCAAGAACTTTCTTCTAGTAAGAAGGAGAGAAGAACTATGAATAATGATCTGGTGCCACACAAAGAAGAACATTCAGAGGATAAAATAAGACTGAGATGAAGATGACAAGAAAAAGGAAGAATGAAAGGCTGAGAAAGTATTGTAGATGACAGATGTAAAGAATGAAAGTGAGAACACTCCTGTGAGAAAATCAGCTGTTTGCCTGCATGACTACACTGTGAAAACAAAAACTTGAAATTGCTCGCTTTAATGTGACATAATCCAACTAATGTGTTTGCCTCTTGCACATTTTTAAATAATAATAATAATAATAATAATAATAATAATAATAATAATAATAATAATAATAATAATAATAATGCAATGCATATTTGTGAATTTGTTGGCTCAATCAAGAAGTTTTACTGAGGGATCACTACAGACCACATTTACTGTGCATGTACCTTTAAACATCTGCCACTCAGAAATCACACCTTCCCAGATCACACAGTAGGACTGTTAACTAGCTAGAACTAGCTGTGAAGCATGTAAATTTAGACACAGTTGAGCACATTCACATGTGAGCATTCAAAGGTAAAAGGACTGTTGTTTTGTAAGAAGACGCCATTTTCTTGTAAGATCTTGCTAATACTCCTCTTTGATCTGATATATTCCTTAAACACTAATAGTGATAGTAATTGCACAGAAACATCTGTCAAGGCAGATACATTGGTACTATTCTTTTGGATGATTTGGCATTGGAACTCATAATCTTAACATTGAGTTAAAGTTTATTTTTGCAGGCTTCAGGTGGTATATGGCCCCACACCACTTCAGTGCATTCAAAGTCTTGTGTAAAATTGCTTTGGGCCACATCACATAGAAAACTTTTGAGGTTTATATTCTAGCTTTATTTGGTTGTAACACAACCTCACACAAACATTTAATGATGTTGCAAAGTCACAGACTAACTCACTGTCTATAGAGCAGCTCCAGATTTCACATCCCCATGACAGCAGCGATTGAAGGGTTGTTTTTGATTTCTAGCTTTGGGGGAGAGTGACGCATGTTCAGAAATGCTGACAACTATCCCTGGGCATAGGAATAATGTGGATTCTTAAAATGGGTGACATTCCCCTTAAGTCAGGGCTATTCAACCATGTGTCATGGAGGGCTGTGTGTATGTAGGTTTTCCTTCCAACCAAACACTTTCACTTTCTTGGTGTACTCTTTGCAACTATACTTTTTCAACCATAGAGTACTGCTTTGTTAAAAAAATATATCTCTGGGATGTTATAGGTTTCTTGGTCAGGTGTCATGCCCTGAGTATGGGCTGCTCTGGCACTATGTTCTCTCACCAGATGCCATCAGACTTTTCAGCCTATTTAAGAACCAGAAAGACAGATGAGACAGATTGCAGATTATATTTAAGGACCACTTGAGATATTATTGCTTTCTATACTGACTCTATTGGACTCAAGGGCTCAAGTGAAGCGAGCACTTAGTTATGTTTTTTTGAGCTGCAATTGTATTTTAGTTTGATTTACATTGTTTCAGCCTTGACATGTATGACACTCTGCCTGACAGGCTGATTTATTCATGTTTTTGTCAACAGAAATGCAGACATTTGTTTTGCTCTGTGTGCTCATTGCGACTTCTGCTCTTTAAGTTGTATCCATGTTAGTTCTGGGGTATGTGCAAGGTTTCATTATATTTTAAGGGTTTTTTGTTTTCTGTTTTCTCTCTTTCCTTTCTGTGTTCCTGTGCTCCACCCAGCATTCTGTGGTGCTAGTGCTGCCCTGCTTCCTGTACCTTATGTAGCCAATCAGCTTTCAGCCTGCCCGTATGTCTTGCCAATTGTTTCTTGTTATTTCATTGATTCAGTTTGTATATAGGCAGTTCAATTTAGTTGAATCCTTTGTTCTGTTCTGCATTGCTCTGCTAGGCATCATAATATAGGCTACAGATATTTACAAATGCCTGTACATGCATATGTCTTATGCATACATATGCCTAGTCAGCTATCTTGTGCTGAATGCTGAATTTCAAATTTTTATTAATTTAAAAAATGACTCTTTCCAAATGACAGATGTATTCTTGAATAAAGAAATTGGTTTTGCATGTGTTTGGGTCATGAAATTTGCACTGTATTTGAACTAAGTTTGTATTTTGTAATTTTTTTTGGTATAAAAATGATTGTGTTTTGCACGTTATGCTGTGGTGCCTGGCATATTTTGGAATGGTTTGTCTATGGAAACAAAAGAGGGTCATAAGTAGCATAGCTGTGTATCACCATATCTGAATGTGTGAAGACATTATGTATGAATACACTCAGATCTGTGAATGTGTAAAAACATTGTGATCAAATTAATTCAAAGGTTTGAATCTGTAAAATGCATCTGTAAATCTGCACGAAGAAGATTTGTACAAAGGTTTGCATTCACGCATTAGGTTAGAAGTTACATATCTGTGGGTGAAAAATGCTCACACAGAACTCATGTGAATGTGTGAACCTCATTTCAAATCTATGAAGCACTACTATATTTGATGCTTAGATTTTTATTTATTATTTATTTTTGATTGATTGACTTGATTGATTGACTTGTTGCTCCCACTGTTGTTGCACAGCGATTGACGCATTGGTGACAAATAAAGGCACTGATTAATGTTAACATATCATTTCACTACCCATTCACAGAGCTAGAGGGGTGAGCCTCCTTTACAGCAAGTCTGTGGCAGCAACAAAACTATCTCTTGCATAATGTTGAACCTTCAGATTCCATGAGTTCAGATGTACCTCCCAGTAAATATATTTCTGTACTTATTTTGTATTTTCATGGCCAGAGACATTATGTTTTCAGGTAGTTCATTGCCATTTGTCTTTCCCATTCTCATGAATGCAATATTTCTGGAAAACTTAGAGATAATTTCTTCTATTTTGGCATAAAAATATACTTGGACTTCAGGATGAACTGAAGTGAATTTGGTACTCAAAGATCAGTGCCTCACAAAAGATGTTTATGGCTATAATTCAAGATATGACATTTATGACTAAGTTTCACCTAAATATCTAATAGCATGAAATCATGGAGTTTTGAAAAGGCCAAATGTCAGTTTAATAATGTTCTGCAGAAGCACTTTTATAGGAATTGTTCAATGGGTGAGACTAATGTCCAATCCCACACCAGCCCCTATCCTCTCATCCGATTCACTTCCCCTTCATTTATGTGTTAATGTGCAGTGTCTCTATGTTATGGTTCATCCCAATCTAAGTAGAACAGAGTGGAAGTGGATTGTCAAACCCTTAATCTGCATTGGTGCAGCCTTACGAACAAATGCAAGAGATCGGTCTTTCTCCTTTGTTAAGTATTTGTGACAGTTGACGGTCCTGTCACTATGCCTCCAAGTTGATCATGCGCCCTGGCTACTTGGCCAAGGGGATATCCCTTTGGGTGACTGATCAGCGTGCGTGACTCTTACCCAGGAGGTTGTGGGTTCAAACCCTGCCCGGGCCCACCTAAGTTTGTCATGACACATATTATTTTTATTTTAGATCAAGTTCTCATTGTTTTAGATGCTATGAGTTCACAGGGACAGTAGAAAAGACAAAGCAGCTCATAAGGCTCCATAAAGTGTGTAATAGCATAAAAGCTATCCAAACATGCTGTCTATCTGTCACCATGGTGACAGCTGCTTCCTTGTTCTGGCAGAGTATCAAGGGTGTCCCATAATTTGACTATCTATTTACACCCTTCCTCTACATTAGAAGTGCCATCCAAAGCTGGGAGTGTTACTTATTTTGGAGTGACACTTTGATGACTGGTTTTGGACTGGGCCTATTTGCCCTTCCAGGAAGTGCATCCTTAGAATGCCTTGCAGTCTGAGAAAGGCCGAGCACCCATCAGGATGAATTTGGATAGATCACTGAAAATCTGACAATGGGAGATGGAAACATGAAAACATCATGAACCACTTCTGAAATGACAGCACTCATGTCTTTTCTACCAGGTCTGTTCAATCTACTTACATATTGCACTGTTAATAATAATAATAATAATAATAATAATAATAATAATAATAATAATAATAATAATAATAATAATAATAATAATAATAATAATAATAATAATAATAATAATAATAATAATAATCTACTGAAGTTACCATGAAATTTTGAATTTTCCTAAATTCATTTTTACTGCGCATTTATGTGCTGGGAGAAAAAGTGCTTTTATGAAATATTCAGTATGATAGAATACTTATACTGTAGAAGCATAATCTCCTCCCTAGAGAGAGAAGGGGAAGAAAAGAGTGGAAGGGCAGGGAAGAGGAGGAGAAAAGGAGCTGTGATTGAAGATTTGGATAAGAGTCATAGGGCTGGAGACCATTTCAACAGAGAGGTCTCTGCTTCGTGTAGGACTGTTAGGAGCCTCTCTATTTTTAAACAGTGTGTGGGTATATGTGGACACCTTATAGCATGCAGTGTACCTGTGGAGCTTGCTGGAGGTGTGCTCATGTAGAATGTTCAGCAGGGTTAACATTTTAGGAGAGGAGAAAGTGTCTCTGGTAATCAAATAATAATATAATTTTTGGTCCTGAAAAGGGAATTTTATCACTTACTCTGTTCCTCAGGGAGACAAAAGTGCTGTTTGGTTCACTTTCACTTTGTTACTGGCAGCAGCAGACAGTTGTTTTCAATGAAACAGCCACTATACACTGCCAGCTCAGCACCAAATGGCAAACATGCTCAGTTAACTAACTGATGAACATAGCAAGACAGAACCAAAAGAGAGATTTGTTTTCAGAAACAGAGCTAAAGGAGAGTGAATACTGGATTTTATTGTGTCAAAATAGAGATGAGAACATAAAAAATATGAACATATCACATATAAGCATGAGTAACTTCAATTTTAAGCTGTTTTGGAGCCAACATTTAGGGGATATTAGAGGAAGTGTGTCTTACGGTACTTCAACATTCAACTTTAAGCTTATTGCAACCAGGGGTATAAATATCAGTCTGTTTTTTCCTCAAACAGTGTTATCAGAGCCCCTGCCCCTAACATTAACCGCAATAACTCTACAGTCATGGCCACACATACTTAAAAAAGAACATCTTTACACACACTAGCTTACACACGCAAACACACAAAATGCTCTATAAATACAGAGTGGAGGTAATGTTCATCGTGTAAAGTAGGTGGATTAACTGGAACCAGGTCAGAGCAAAGGCAGAGCATGCTCTAGCTTTTCTCTTGTTTTGCTGCTTTTCTTGCTGCTTCTGTCTTGCTGCTTCTGTCCTGCTATTGCTTTTCTTGCTCTTATTTATTTTTGATGAGATAGGTAGGAATGGTTATCTCCTCCAACCCTATGTGCTTCTGATCCCTCACTGCCTGTTGTTTCCTAACTCCACATCTCTTCAAAGACTAGCACTGAGAGCACCTTTTAATATTTCTGAGGGTTCTGAATTTTGTGAGGAACTTATCTACCAATAACAAATGTTATGTTCAGTTACTCAACTACCAGTACACATTAAAGTATACTCATGAGTGTATATTAAGTATAAGCATTTTAATGAGAGCACAAACTGTGAAACTTCATGACTTTATTCTTCAGGAATGAGCTACCCAATGCTGCACCAAATAGCTCCATTTTCTTTATTTTAGAAGTTTTTGGAAAAAAGATCTTCTCTGCCTGAGACCTACCTTTGTCAGGCTGAAACTATGTATATATACAACCATCTGGCTAAAAATGAATGAATGAGCATATCTTTTAGTATTAATACCTTTCAGTTATTACTTGCCTCTCATAGATGGCTGGATGCATTCAAGCAATCAATGGGATGCTGACGTAATGGAGCAGAGTGAGGAGAACGCAAAAGAGGGCAAGGACAAGAGGGAAGAGAAGTAAAAAAAAAAAATCCCCAAGGGTATGGAAAGATGTGATAGGTTTAGAGGAAAATGAAGACTTGAGGCTTGGTTTTTATTCCTCAAGTCAGACAAAATAAAGAATGCACTTCAGTGAGGAAATCTAGCCTTTGTTTCTAACCACCTCAGTATTAAACACATCCATCCTGAGAGATAGAGAAATACACACAGAGAAAAGGGGGGAGCAGGAAGATGAGAGAAGCTGTGTCTGCAGAGTAGTCATCTTTCACCTGTAGCTTGCATAGATCTTACTTGCATAATGCAATGTGAGGATAAAGCTTCCTTTATGACCAGCTGAGCCAATAAATCCGGATCAGTTCTGACCTCTTTTACTTCTTCCCTATCTTCTCGTCTTCTTGTCGTGCAGCACGTGGATAATTTTTAGCTGCAGCCCAGAAACTTCCTAATTTTTGTTTTTACTTGTTGACGCAGCACTTCAAAAGACTACATATTTATCTTTCCAGTCCATCATGCATTCGCCTGCAGTAGAGAAAGTGGATACTTAGTGGTATCCCAATGGCGCAATGAAAAAACATTTCAAATCTACCTTATTTTCCAAGTATGCCTAATTACCTGTATCAGTCTCCCTTTCCACTAACCATGCTCTCTGGTGAAAAGTACTGTCCATAATTGCTTTAAATTAAAAATCGCTGAAGCTGTCCTTAGCTAGATGGATCTCTGTTCAGGAGAAGATGAGGGTTAGTGGCTTTGGCAGCCATCGTTATGATTTGATGAGGAGCCACAGTTGAAGGAATGATAAACCAGTGGCATGTTGGATCCATCATTACAGCAGCTTGGGGAGTTATGTAAGGGGTTATGGCAGGGGCTGGTGCAGGCAGAGCAAACGATAAATCCCAATGACAAATATAACTAGTGAGCAATAAGTGACTGCTATAATAACAGCATTGATACTTTAGCTATTTAATGTGTTCTTCTATTTTCTTTTAATCTTCATCATTACAACAGCAGTCAGGATTACACTCAGTTATTATGTGTATAATGGGTTTCATTTGCACCTTTTATTTGCACCTTGATGTCAGATTCAGGTCTGTGTCCTCACTATGCTGACCCAGATTTTAGCCCAGTTTTTGCCCCTTTTTGCTGAGTCTGGACCAACATGAGGAAAAGCCCTGATAAACAGGTGAGTGGACTGGTATCATCTGAAATGGGGCCAGGTAGAGTGTGTTGGAGTATTCCACTTGGCCTCCAGAGGGTGATTTGGAGAAAGGAAAACTACACCAGGCTCGTTTCACTGTCTGATCTGTGGGATCAGCTCTCTCTCTCTCTCTCTCTCTCTCTCTCTCTCTCTCTCTCTCTCTCTCTCTCTCTCTCTCTCTCTCTCTCTCTCTCTCTCTGTTCCTAGTTCCTCCCTTATGGAAGGCCACTGCAATCATTCACATAACAGTGTAATGACAGAGATAAGGAGAAAGGAAGAAGGGATGGCAAGATGGAAGCACAGGGAAGTGAGAGATGGGTCAAGAGGAAAGAGAAGTGACAGAGAGAAGAGACTAAGAGATGAAACATTAAGAAAAGCGGTAAAGGGAAAAAGAAGAGATGGAGAAATGAGAGAGAATGACAGTGAGGACAGCGTATACAGGCTGTGGTAATGAATGCCACATAATGAAGTACTCTATCTTTTTCTCAATCTCCATTGCTCTTTTTCCCCTCTAATCTATCTATTCTTTCTATCCTCTTCCTGTTTTTCTTTCATATCCAATCTCTCCCTCTCTTTCCTGTAACACTAGAGAGCCATGGGGATATGATAACTCATTACTAATTCATTGTTTCTCCCCATATATGTATTTACATGGCAGTGAACCCCAGTTAATTCAGTATCCTACAACAATGCACAAAAAATACATCTTTTATCTGTCTGATTAAGCTGCCTGCAAACTCCCGGTTACAGTAGCATCTCTTGCCTGTCTTTTCCCCTTGTTAAATAGTAAATAGATGCAATTATATAGTGTTTTTAGTCAAAGCACATTATAATGTTTCTGCTGCTCACTCATCCATTCACACACAGTCACACACAGATGGCAACAAGCTACCAAGCTACCACGCAGGGTGCTGACATGTTCATCAGGGCAAATTGGGGTTCAGTATTCTGCCCAAGGACACATCAACATCAGACAGGAGGAATGGGAGATCGACCCTCTGATTAGCGGGCAACCCAATCTACCTCTTGAACCACAGCTGTTTAAAATTGATGGCTGCCTCAGTAGCTTTTAGAGCAAAAGTCACACAACATTGAATAAATGTCAAATTGTTTGAATTAAGTGTGTATGTATGTACATATGTATTGCATTCATCTGCAGTGAAAAAAAATTCTGAATGTAAAATTAACATACATGTTTAAAAAAAGTAATTCATTACATTATAATCTGAAATGTTATGCATTACACTACTTTAGCATTACTTTTGAGTTACTCTCACTAATATAAGTGGAAATATGGATTTGACATTCTTAATGTAGCTCATTGTGCTCAATTAGCTCATTCCACATCCAATGGAAAGTGATATGGTATCCGATTGAACAACAAAGGGAAGTGAAACAAGTGAATAATTCTAGTGATTTTGGTGAATTTGTATTGAAAAAACTCACCACTTCAATCCAAGTTAGAATGCATTGTAACACATGTTACTAACATTTGTACTAAATAAAACTTCAACATCAACTTTTCAACAATTTCTCCCTTGTGATGTTTGTCTACAGGTTCTCTGTAACCTGTAAGGTTTATAGAATTTGATTCATTGCTCCAGTCCCACAGCACCAGAGCTATAGGAATTTACAGTGTGTGTGTATGTGTGTCTGTATGTGTGTGTGTAAGAGAGAGACCTGTTAATGCGTGTTAGCATAGTAACACGAGCTTTCATTACCTTTGCCAGTGAAGTTGGTCGGTGCATGTGTTGTCTTCGTTCTTTCTCTCTGTGTCTGAAAAATATTTCAAAAAGTTACAAATGAATTTGGCTGAAATGTTATGAACAGATACCTGGCCCAATGAGCAGTTGGGCCAGGTATCTGACCATCAGTATTTGCCTGTATTGACATTAATAAGTTAGTTTACTCATTGTTCCCTTCAATTAATAATTCACTTCTACCAGTGATTACTATCTGCTACTAGTTCCATCAGTTATAATTTAATTGACTAGATGAGTATCACCACATTAGATCTAACATGTCATTGCTAGTGTTGTGGCTGATTGCAAAGGACAGCAAGTGATGCTGGCTTAGAGATAAACAGCCTGCTGTGTTCAGTTGTAATAGCCAGAAATTTTGTACTATTTTCCAGAAATTTCCCCAATTATGTGGTGATTGTACCTCTTACTGAATGACTGCATTCATTTATTATACCAGGTACTTCTAAAAGGTATTTTCAATAATATTTTACATCATGACTTCAGTTTCTATGATAAATAGTAAAAAAAAAAATCCATGTCATACGCATGAATACCTTTTTGTGACAGTTGGGACAACTGCATGTCATCTCATGAAAAGCAGGACTACTGTCTACTGTAGTGTTACTGTCTGTTTGCATAATGCACCACAATATACTATGAACATTTTTAATGCAGCTGCAGGCCTTATCTTGAAAAAAGATAGATAGATAGAAAGATAGAAAGATAGAAAGATAGAAGGAGAAAGATAGATAGATAGATAGATAGAAAGATATATATATATATATATATATATATATATATATAGATAGATAGATAGATAGATAGATAGATAGATAGATAGATAGATAGATAGATAGGTAGATAGGTAGATAGATAGAACTAGCACAGTGGGGGTTCAGTAGGGGACAGAGGGCTCAGCTGGAGGAGACAGGGAGCAGATGATATGGGAGTGTGTGTGTGAGCAACAAGGCAGAAAATGAGCAAGGAAGACAGGACATGAGAAACCTCTGGCACCAAACTGAGTTAAAGGAAAAAAAACAAACATATGTAGCATGTGCAGTTTATCCTGAAGCTGATGCTTATGTAACACAGGTGGCATGTGTGCGAAAATAGGAAATTTTTTTCTCTTGGCTCCACTGTCTAACCCATTTTTGTGTTCATCCTCCCCACCTTATGGTTAGTATTATTACTATTATTATAATTATTAATAATATTGTTATCATTATTTTTAACAGGCCCATGTTTACCACAGACATTGCCAAATCCTCGACAGAGTTCACTCCAAGCCTCCAGGGCTTGCTGAGTTATTGCTGACCAACAAATATGGTGGCACAGACTGAACACTGTGTCAGATAAGATGGAGGGTTCAAAAAGTCATGTTGATAAATTGATACACCTCTTAATCTGGTACAACCACCATCTGTAACCTAGCTGGCTCCTGTGATGGAAAATCACAGTGGCCATGTACATGGAAGATGTGGCAAAGTCTGGTGCTCTGTTTTTAGTGCCTAAGTAGCAGAATCTCAGTGGGAAACATCGACATTCAAACACAGAAGAATCAGAGGGCTTTTGTTACATGCACTGTTAACAGCTATTATGGAATACCATTATATTATAATGCGATATTGATGTCTGCATTGCACCAGCATCTACACAAACCTAATATTATGTATGATCCCTACTGATGAAATCATAAATCTGTATAAATGCTTTTATCTGCTGCTTCAGCATTGGCTATCTTATCATTAAACAATATTCAGTTTTTTATAGTTCAGGTTTTCTGTATTATCTAATTTAAATACTTGATATTTCATTTTTCTTTCCCTCAACCTCAGACTGCAGTGAGTCAACTCAGAGAAATATATAGGCTAATCAATACCACCAATGTTACTGTAAACATAAACATACACCCTGCCCTTCCATTTTCATGTTCCTCTGCTTTTCCATTATGAAAGTGTTACTTGAAATCCTTTGTCTTGGATCAATATTGTAATTCACCACCCTTTGGTAATCAATAGCAGTGATGAGCAGAGGCTGGTGAAACCAGTCAAAACTCTCTCTTCAGTTTAACTGAGTTGAAACCATGGAAATTGTAGCACTCATAAAAATCAAGCATCTATAGATCTTCAATTATGAGATTATTAAACAGTGTTGATGTTTTCCATTTTACTAAACAGATTGTAAATCTATTTTAAAGGACGCTGACACAAGTCAAATGATTCATGAGCAATGGTCAATTACAATAGCATAACTAACCAGAAGCTACTCACAGAGTGAAAACATCTACCATTTAATTAATCCTTGGCCCATGGGTTAATCGTCTGCCAAATGTAAGTGACATCTTTTTTTCCCCATCAGATAAACACACACCTGAACAAAATGTGACCAAATAATAAAATGCTTGGTGGAGGAAAAAACAAGTCTATTGTGAGCAGACTTCAGTTGTGTCTCATATGTTTACTAAACAACAGTTTTACATGTTACATAAAACTATACATGATCAATCATGCAGATTAGATACAAAAAGTTATATCAAACTTATTATTTTATTATAAGATGATTTGCAAATCCATCCTCCATCTGTTATTGTCCTGATGATATATTTCATTTTCCAAATGTTCCTGACATGTGAGTGCACATCATAGTCAGCTCAAAACCTTCAAAATGAGTCGTACACTTTTTAAAGGCAGCAGGGTTAAGTGTACAGATGCATGTTGTAACCCTGAACTGCATCTCACTCTCAAAAATAAACTTGGTGATTTGGTGACTATTATACACATACACACACGCACACATGCACGCATGCATGCACANCACACACACACACACACACACACACACACACACACACACACACACACACACACACACACACACACACACACACCTGAACACACACATACTGGATATCACTGAACAAATGTGTTTGATTATGTGCATATTGTGTTGGTTTATCATCTGGCTTGACAAGTGAAATCCAAGGACAGCCAATCCCTACCATGAACAACACTGTACACAATAATAAAAACACACAAATTATTTGAAAGCCTTTTGTCCTTTAGGCTGTAGTCTTTCCACAAACTCTAAATGAGGTCTTGAGAGATGAGTTCAAACAAAAAACACTGCGAATAACAGGTTGGCTTAAAGGACAGTGGTTACATGGAAGGAGGGAGGGGAGAGAGATACTTCTAGATAGATAGATAGATAAATAGATATAGAAAGATAGATAGATAGATAGATAGATAGATAAATAGATAGATA
>JANJYP010221013.1:0-13072 GCA_024605115.1 Rastrelliger brachysoma | reverse complement strand
AATAACATCTCACTCACAGTTTTTTTTTTCATCTCTACAATATCTCCAGCCCCTCCCTCACCCAGCACTCCAGTGAAATTCTCTGGTCACCCCCCCATACACACACACACACACACACACACACACACACACACACACACACACACACACACACACACACACACACACACACACACACACACACACACACACACACACACACTGTCAAAGTTCCTTCTGCTAACATTCAAAGCTCTCCATAATCAGATCCCCCACATCTCACCACCCTTACATCCTACCCCTTTCACTCTATTCCTTATCTGCTGTCCTGCTTTCCATGCCCTTATTCTCACTCTCCTGAAATGGGCGCTAGAACTCATTCTCATTACTCATATGCACATTGGACTCCATTGACACAAATCCCACCTCAAAACACACCTTTTTAAACTGTCCTACTCCTTATAACTGTCCCAATTTTTTTTAGCCATATTGTAATTTCCTTTCATATGTGTCTATATGTGTTAATTTATCTTGCTGCTTATAACTTGGTTTTTCATATTGTTGTTGTTTTCACATGTAAGGTTACCTTGGGTGTTGAGAAAGGCACTGTGGTGTCTTATCTGTTACCCTATTTAGGTGCCCTTAAGAGGCACTCTGTTATGCCATTTCATCATGGTTACATAGTGAAGGATGTTTGTGTTTTCGCAGGGAGTTGTTGGGTCACAAAACTTAGCAGAAAGGAGTTTTTAACCTCTTGGCCAAGTGAGATAGTATCGTGCTGTCCATGTGAGGTCAAGGGGTTAAGTCCATACATTGACCATATGAGTATATAAGGACTGTGAGAGTCTGCTGGGGAGAGATCATTTGGCAGACCTCTCACAGGCATGTTATTGTCTGTTTTGACGCTGTTCTTCTGTACGAATAAGCCTTTTTGATGCCACCAAGACTGCATCAGCGGAGCCTTCTTCCATCATCAACACTTCATCGACCTTCATACACCACAGCATCATCAAATAAAACATTATTATTATTTTGTGGTGAGAGGAGTCTTAAAAGAGATGCTTTTGTTTAACTTAACTGTTTGTTTTCCAGCCCTCTCTATGTCAGACAGATTAATGTTTCTCCCTTTGAGATTTAACTGGTGACATAACTCAGCGGGGCACAGCTTCAGTAGAAGTAACAACACCCACTGAAGATTTTAATTGAACTGAACTGCACTTTTTGTGCAACAACAAAATATTTGATATATACCTTTAATGCTTACAAACCAGATTAAGGATGCATATACATCAAAAGTAGGATTGCAGTTATGACACAGGATTTAATCAACAGTGAGCAGGAGTATGACTGTGAGGAGCATATTTGTCAGGGCTTTTCTGGGAGATTTTTTTTTTAATTGAGATTTTTACATAATACATGTTTTATATTATAATAAAGTATTACATATATTTGTGTTGTTGCCATAATTTTGTCCATAAAGAATGCCAATTTATAACCTAATCTTATGGTTTTCAACCCAAGTGATTTTCAGGCCTGAGAAATCTTATAACAATAATCTTCTAGCTATGAAATTCAAGTAGGAAGAAAATTCAAATGACACCACAGGCTTCCCTTCTCTAATATCTCTCCATGTATTAATCTTCAGAAATTCTCAAAATATCACTTTCACATTGTTTTACACAAGAACATTTAACAGTAGATGATAAGAAATTGAGGTATTAGTGCATCAGTATAACTCTTAACCAATTAAAGGAGCAAGCTCTGCAACTAATTTTCCTTTAATGAATTTCCCTTCAAATATTTTGTTACAGAAAAAATAAAATTAGAGGATAAATTAAGGCAATTTTTCAATATTTAGTGAAGGAAATAGATTCCTGTTATTTCATCATCATATTTCTCTGTGTGTAATGTGCAGTTTGGCATGTATACAATGGACAGGTGCAGACAAAGACAACTGAACAGTGTGATACTCAAAGGTAAGTTTTCTGTATATCACTATAAACAATGTGACAGAGTTGAGAAAGTGACAGAGAAAGAGTATGTGGTTATAAAGAAGAGTAAACTGACATAGGGAAGAACAGACAAGTGTGATATTCTATCACATGGAGCCGCCAGATTACCAGAACAATATTAAAGCAGTCAGCAATGACTCAGCAACTTACCTATATTACAGAGGAAATACTGGAAATTAAAACTGAGTATGATGAGATTCTTATGTATGGAAGCCTATAGATGATTATATTAAAAATATATTGTAAACCTGAAAATAATAACAATGACACTGTAAGTTTCCATATGTTTAGTATAAAGTAAGATTAAAATGCAATAATCCAATTCGAAATGAATTGGCATGAACATTTTATAACTATANTCATTTTAAATGCAAGCAATATTTAAGTCACAATTAAAATTAAAATGCTTTCTGAAAAGTAAAATTGACATTTAATGTTCAAATACTTAACTTGGTGTGCAATATTTAAGTGCAATAAAAGGCAATCTGTCAGTCCTCTTATCAGTTAGCATGTCACTTCTTCATTGACTTGCTTCATTAACATTAACAAGCTCAACCACTGGCTGTATATAAATACATACCACGTGACTGAACGAGGTAATGGCATCCAAAAATTAAACATCAGATAGCTTTTCCATATGCATTTGAAATTACAATGCAATTAGATTATTGATTAGATTATCATTTTTAATGTATTCCCTTATAGACTTCAACTTATGTCTGTTTAATGTGTTCCCCATACCAAAGTGCATGTCTCATAAATGTTCCTGTTTATTTTATCTCTACAACCATTTAACACTATGCTTTTTTAGAGCCATTGAGAGATGATAGGAAATGAGGGAAGAAAGGAGTGAGGAATGGTATGCAACAAAGGTCTGATCTGTGTCAGATCGTAAACTGGGTATAATGTTTTTGTCAGCCGCAGGCCACCACAGTGGTCTCCTTGGCAGCTGGCAGTCAGTTGGCACAAAGCTTGAAAACTACGCAATGGAACAAAAGGTATTAAAGTATATTTGAACACTGATAACAGAAAATCATTATGGCAAACACAGATGCTCTGTTTCATCACTGAAAGTGATAAAGAAGAAAGGATTAGACCACAGTGTATTTCATAATCTTCAATCTCAGACTGGGCGGAAGAGATGTTGTAGCTCAGTAGGAGGATTAGCGGAGAGCTCTGTCATTATTCTCCTTCTCCAGTTTTTTTTTTTTTTCAAGTGTCAGCCTCTACAATGTGATCACAGTCTTAGTAAAGTCATCAAAGCTCCAGTGAGTCACTATAGACTGATTTAGAGAGGAGGATGTCACAGCGGAGCACAAGAATGACATGTCTGAGACTATCCTTATCCAGAAAATAAGGGCACTGGTTGTTTGTCCAAATGCTTAAAATAACCTACAAGTGCTTACATTTTTTGGTCATGTGAATACTGACAACTCTATATAGCAAAGGTAGATGTTACATCACTGTTAGACTGCAGCAAAAAGTCTTGGAATGCAGCATCAGCATGTGAATGACGGAGCACAGAGGGGTAATAAACTAATTATGGTTGCCATGGTTACCGATCACTATGAGAGTGATGCTGCATTCCAGGCAACCTGTAACTTGGGCTATAGTCAAACCTGTGAATTCACACCTGTGAACTTGACTGTCCCCAATGTAGCCTACCCCATGTTCCTTGTTTGACATCACATAGCTTTTCAAAATGCTGTGGGTTACCTGTACCGTTGCACCCCTAGTAAATGTGAGGTTGGACTATTTATTTAGATAAAAAATGTAGTATATAGACACATTAAACTTAATGAATTGGATCAATTTATATAAATGTGTGTGAGAGAGAAAGAGAGAGCAGTTTCTTAATCCAACTTGGAAATCCTGACCTTCTCACTATGTATGGATTAAAGTCAATGTCTGACACACTCCACATTCAGAGTTCAGTCATTGATGAGCCAGGACAACACATCAGAGGATTGCTGACAATCACTGACATGACTTCCTGTTGCTCACTTCTCAAAGACCTCTCTTGGTTATACACTTCCGTTACATGCTGGAGTTAAAAAAAGCATAAGCGTAATATGTCAAACCTGTATGAGTATTGTTACAAATGGCCAGTGTCATCTGTGCTGAGCCACTATATTGAACCTGTAAATCAGCTGAGAATACATCAGTGAAATTACCAGGAAGCAGCAATATTAAAATACTTAATATGATATTATGTTGGCAGCTTTACATAATGCAGCACAGCACTAAAATGGGATAATACCTGATGCATGATTACATTGCTGCTCATGTTCACTACGATTTAGTCATAGACATAGTCAAGAGATGAATCAAACACAAACTGAATAAAGGATATGCATGGTGGTCTTCTATTCTGCTCTTAATTTCAAGAAATCTCATGTGCCAACAATAAATTCATCCTATTTAACATTTTGTTGTTGGTTTGTTTGTATTTTTCTGTTTATATGAACATAGCTGTAACAATGAGGAGAGTCAAACTGCCTTGCTTGTTTTGTTTTAATTAATGGATGAATTTATTTAAAGCAGGGCTACAGCTCTGTTGTAAAACCCTGATACTAGATTTATAATAGTCCAATAATGTAATAATAGAACATTTCAACTGCAGAGGTGACATATTTTTTCCTTCTTTTATAGCCCACGCAGTAACAATGACTCGTCATGTTCACTGGTAGTAAATTAAGGTTTCTTTTTCAGCTGTGCATCATTCATCCACTTGTAATAGTATGTCAGGAGACCCTGTTCTCTCAATGAAATTGCAATGGTGGACAGTTTGCATTAACGTATGGGCAATCAGACAAATTGATTCAGATTCAAACACCAGTGGATGAGCTAACGACATCTGGCAAGCAGATTAGTCCCTCTCGGCAGGCTGACAGAGGGCATGAGGTGCGTATGTATCAGACTAACTTTAAATGACTAGTTCAGCATTTTGTGAAATACTCTTTTTCACTATTTTAAATTAGTTAGAAGATTTGCAAAAATGTTAAACTGTAATATATTAGAAATATGTTTGTTTGCATTTTCACAAAAGTGAGGTAAAAATGCCATATATTCTTTGATACTAAAAATAATATAGGGTGTTTTAACACCTGTGTGGAAGATACAAGGAGGAGAAAATTGCAAATATATTTTTTAGCATGCACATTGAGATTTACCAAACTCAAAGGTGATTTTGCTGATGCTAACTATAAATATTGACTTTATCACAAATATTCTCTCATATGTCAGTTTTTCTGGTATTTTTTTTTGTTGTTGTTATAACTCAGTATGTCTGCTAATCTCTTCCACTAGAATCTGTTTTTTTATTCATTGCCCCACTGCTAATATTATGGATTTTTTTGATTTTAGCACACTGTGAGGATTTTTCCTATTACACAGCATGACAAAGTAGTTTACCTGTTGGAGGTGTGCTGGTTGTCTGCAGCTCTTCAAACTTTAACATCACTAACAAAAAGTGTTCACAAAAGGTGAAGAACTACTGGGTTTGCATCAGCAATAACTTAACACCACTCTGATAAGACTCCTGAAACTGGCCAATCAGAACAGAGAGAGTTTATTGGAAGTTGGGCCTTAAAGAAAAAGGAGCTAAGATGGCCTGTTAGAAAGAGAGGCTAAAGTGAGGGGCTGCATAAAGAGTCAATAAGATGAATAAATAATCATAAACAGTGAATCATGCAACGCTACTCTTGTGGAGTCCAAAATCAAAATAAAAAACTGGAACTTAGCATAGTAGTTCCCCTTTATGCTATTCATGTTCATGTTTGATACCTTTATTTATAATTTAATTTTCTCATTAGTTTATCTCATACCATCCATACACCCAACTGCAGCGTGTGTTTATAATCAGTTTTGTTCAAGAATCCAGTGTCGTGTAAACATGCACGTATGAGCACCAGACATATTTGAAATTTATTCTGTGATTGCACTTTTTATCCTTTTGCCATCTACAAAATTTGAAGTAATCATTTTAAAAAAGATATTGTAATTTAAATTCGAACTCACCATGACCTGCCACGATGTCAGCAGTTCATTTCCGGGTTCTCTGGTACTGGATAGACTGGTACTGACTCGCTGAGTTAGCTATGTGGATGGTATGAGATGAATTGATCATAGGTGAAGTGATTTCAGGGACAAACATTGATTATGACTGGATATGGCCTTTAATATAGTTAGCACTGACAATGTAAGGGAAATTTCTCTGGCTGCTGGACATTTAAAGCAGTTTTCTCCATGTAGTGAGTTGTGACTATGTATATACTATACTGGCTATGTGTGTGTATGCACCTCCAACCAATGTTTAATCTCCCAGTTTAAACAGCCTCAAGAGGACAATTCCACACCATCTGCCCTGATGGGCAGATGGTTGGTCACACAGCACTGGCCAACTAAAATAACAAGGACACTGAGGTGGCTACCAGCATCTGCTGTCCTATATGTGTGAGCAGTACAGTCCATCCAGACATCTAAGCACATTTGTATTGTCCATGATGACTTGGACGAATGAGAACATTCATAGAATAACACATTTGATTTAACAATATTCATGAGGGCACTGACCATGAACATAATTGTTGCATAGTTTATGTCTAAGTAATTCATTTATAAATTATAAATATTTATGAAAGCAACAGTAACAATAAGGAGATGCTTTCAAAAGCAGAAATATTTGTTAGCATTAAACTATGTATTTTACAACCCTTCTTTTTTTATTTGCGTTTTTTCATCATTCATCTACTTTTGTCAAATAAAATCCTGACCTCTGACCCTGAATTACTTACACATGTTGCCACTAAATATTGCCATAAATTTGACATTGACATGACCTTTGTTTATTTCCTGTACCAGCAGCGTTGATTAAACAGTATTTTAGTGGCTACAGCACCTTGTTAAATCTTGTAATACTAACTTCAAAATGCATATACTTTGTGAACCTTCATTTAATTGTAGTTCACTTGAATATTTATCCAATATGATCTCCCTCTCTTGGACTTCTCACCCACAGGCTACTCATCCATTCTTATTGTAGCAAACCTGAATGAACCCTCAGCAGCAACAAATTCCTCTTTTAACCTCACAATCACTCCTCGAGTTTATTGATTAGAACCTATCAATTTTCATTGGTAGTGTGCAGCCTTGAGGGGCATCACAAATCTGTGGTCTGTCATCTTGCCTGCTCTATTAAAACAGGGAGGAATGTAATTTATATCCTGGTGTGATCTCAGGCTTGTTTTTTGTGCTCTGTTCATGCTGTGATCACACTTGAGTGTCCCAATCTATTTATTCACCCTTTTGGTGTGATGGTGTGGCTCCAATCACAAGCTTTTTAAAAGGAAAGATTCATTGTCCTCAGTTGTGTGGTCTAATACGCACAAGGAGTTGAAATACTCCTGTACAGAAATAACAATATTTGCCATTTATGTCTTAGCTTGCAGTCATATTAAGCAGTTAATCCACAAAACACCCCTTTTAGTTCCTGATGTGGCTCATTAGATAATGAGGAATTAAATACACCAGATTGACCAAACAAATTTTGTTGTGTCAATGTCAGTGCTCACTTGGTTTCAATACTGTATATTTACATATTACCAGAATTCAAAACTTTGTGCCTGAGTGTTTATCTGGGATGGGAAAATCTGTGGTATGTAAAGATTAAAGATCTTTGAACACATAAAAATGGAGAAGGAAATAGTATACATTGCTTAGCAACAGAGGGTTTACCTCAGATTCCCTTGGATTAATTCAATTGAACCACACAGTCAATGGGCTAGTCTAGTGCATCTCTTCCATTGCTTGGTTTTAAAACCTGTCCAGGCTTTGGTGTAAGCAAACAAAAAGCTGAAATTTAGCCAAACCATTAGCCCACTAATGGTTAAAATGAGAACAGTATTAAATGTCTGCTTATTGTGTAACATAATTAAACTGACTGAACAATTATCATTAGCTAGTATGCAAGATAATGAAATATTTTCTGGAGCAACTGTGTTTTTGCTTTTCATTAACAGATACAGATTTGATTCAAATGAGACAGATTTGGCTTGAACCTATTATATAACCGGTGCTATGGAACCTAGAGGACATGACTAAATGTATGTTGTGATATCTGATCCACTCTGTAGTTGATTATTTGTGATAACTTGTAAAAGACACAAAGAATAAATTTGCTTATCACACATTATTGCTTATCTACATAACACAGGTGTGTATAAGCAGAATATAGATCTTTCACACAGATTAGCTTTTAACATGTCACACTAAAAATACAAAAATATGAGTATTAAAATTTTAAATGGCTGAATTCATTTAGCTGCTTCAGTTTCAGGCTCTTAAGTCATCATTAATTTTATCAGTAACTTGTGTTCTCCCCACTATAGATTAAAATGAAACTGTGCATTGATTACAAGATATTCACAATGTCATTAGGTTCTGTCTTAATATTGTTTGATTGTATTTCAGTTGAACTTTTCCTGAAATGTGCTAGGAGAGTGGAGTAATGAAAGCAGTGCAGTAGTGGTAGAAAGTGTGTCTGACAAGTGTGTAAGAAATCATCAACTACTTGAGTTCAAATATTTAAAAAGATATGATGCCAACACTGGCTACGTAACTTATTGCTCATGCATCTTGACAGTATCACACATTTGCATGAATGAACATACACACATGCAAACACTTTCACCATTATGAAAGACAAGAATTGCTCCTGGCAGGATGCTCTTGATGGCTACAGACATGAATGAATTTGAGAATGAAAAGCTGGTATCCCCAGACATTCTGCAGGGATTGCATTCAGTACACTGTGACCTTTTTTTATAGAGTGCTAAAAGTGACATGGATATGTGAATCTACAGACACAGGCTCAGATCCTCTGGTTGATCACATCTACTAAACCAGCAAGTTGCAAACATGCAGCTCCTGATAAAAACAGCTAGCTTATTTTGAAACCAGCACAAAGGAAGGAAAAAGTCTGAGCTGGTTGAGGCGGTTGACATGTTGTATGTAACCCCAGCAGGTGCTCTGTTTGAGGGCTCGGTCAAGGTATCATGGATACAGTTCCTTGACAGTGCAGGGAACACTTGTTTCCATTTGCTCAATATGTGGAGCTTTAATATATCCACTAACCTTTAGGACATCAAACCAGAACTGAAGAGAAGGATTTGTTCAACTCTGTTTTGCTTTTCACAAAAACAAGGCAAATGCAATTCTTATTGCAAGTATTGTTTCCCTAAGTTGGAGCAAAAGTGTGTGCACGCTGCACACACTGGCATATGTGTGCTCGCCCATAAAACACCCACTCTGACATACACACATGCAAATTCAAATTCATACACGCACACACACTTCCCTCTCATCAGTTTGTTGCAGATTTCGTCACTCACCCTGACTGTTGGGTCCCCCCTCTCCCTCCTCGCAGTCTGTCATGTTGTTCAGCATCCTTTCTTTTCCTCAGGCTGTGTGCATTGAGCACAGCTCTTGTTGCTTAGAATAAGCACGTTGTGGGCTGGAGCCACTGACAAAATGCACTTTACTTCTGCTTTTCACAGCCTGTTTTCATGCAACTGGTTTTTTTTTTCAAAAAGCAGCAGATAAAAGAAAGCAATATTTTATCCTCTCTTTCACTTGTCTGTTGTGTGGATCCCTCTGTCTCTCTTTGGGAGCAGGATAGAGAGACTGAGAGGCTGCAAGAAAGAGTTGATGATGGTGCTCCTCTGAGCACGGTGTCACCCACATGCACTCTCTGTTTCTGTGCGGCACTCGCCCCCCAGTCAGTTTAAGCCTGATGACTACATTCATCATGTATTCAGAAGGTATTATCCCTCTCTTCCTCCCTAGCTCCCTCCCTCCCTTCTTTCCTCCCTCCCTCCCTCCCTACACACGTTCATCATCCATCTCATCATGAGAAAGGGATGGATGGAGAGGGATTGAGAGACAGGGGATGCACGTCAGATGACAACTACTGCCTCCTGAGATTAAGCATCTCCTTTGATGCTCCTTTCAGATGGAAGACAAGATTTCATTTCATTACTGTGTATTCATCCTTCTTTTGTTATTTCTCCCCCACCCTGCTTCTCTCCTTTATATTTCTCTGCATGGTTGTGGCCCATTATCTGTGGGAAGGGCTGCAGGGTGCACTTGTATAACTCTGTGGGCTTAAAATGCAAGCCGCTCACCATTACAACACACACACACACACACACACACACACACACACACACACACACACACACACACACACACACACACACACACACACACACACACACACACACACACACACACACACACACGCAGTGGTTGAACTGGCTTGGTGTTTTTGGTCTTCTGGATAAGTATATAGGAGCTGTGTTGTGCTGATTAATTCATGTTTAAATTTAATGAATTCTGTTTTAAAAAAAGAAAAGGATTAAGGAGTTGTGTGAAATTACCCTGAGTTTACAGTAACTCTTTTCAGAATGTACTGTGAAGACTTAACATTTCTAACTGTGAGTGACAAATATATCTTTCAATAAAATGCACATTATTGCACTGGGTTCAATGAGAGAGCCGAGAAATTGCAATTTGTGAGGAAGGCAGCACTACACAGTCAAAATTAGATGGCTTAATAATTAGAAATGACAAATTGTTAGCAGAAGACGTAAGAGAGGAAAAAGATGTGGCAGAGGGAATAAAGAAAAAGACATGCAGCCAGCTGTCAAAGACAGAACTGCGGGATTGTGGATTATACATTCTTGTATGGTGTGTGTTTCATCCAATACTGAAGTTTAGAAAGCCTCACTAATCCACACCACCCGCCTAGTGATAAAGATAACATGGCCAAAAACACAACTGGCATTTAATGGATGACAGGAGGAGAAAAAAAAAGCTTTTTTCAGACCATTAGTGTTTGTTTGCTCAATGTTACGTCACAGTGAACTGTGGACCCATCTCTGGTTAGATGATCTCTGAGTTTTGGCAGATGTTCACAGTCCCCATTGACTGAAACCACAGCCACAGACACCACCATACATATCCACTCGTGTCATGTCATGGTCCATGGACCTGCTATCATACATTCTTTTTAGCTCCACTGCATTTCCAAGACAAGAAAAACACATAATAATACATGAATGACAGAAAAATTAGGAAATAGAATTGTGTTGAAATTGGCTAGTAGAAACTGGCAAAGATCTACAGAGTGGGTTGTGAGAGGGAAAAAAGGCCATTTATAAGGATAATGGGGCATTTTACAATGTAATCAAGCATCTTCCTACATTGAGAGAAGAACATTTGAGAGAAGAATCATGACGATAGATAGCATGCTGGACATGAAATTATGGTTGAAATGAATGAAGAAGAAGAATGTGATCACTGTTTTCAAGCTTTCTTTTCAATAAAATACTGTATTTTTGTATTGTAAATGACTGTCGTTCACTAGTGTGACTCACATGTCCCAAACAATCTTCAAGTGAAACTCTACTAAGTGTTGTCTTAGGAGACTGGTGGGTGGACACTTTCACAGAGGATAAATACCTGGGTATAACGCCACTGTTTTGTCAGACTACTTGTGAGTAATAGTCAGACTGATGTGTTATGAACTGAAGAAGCAGCATGGATAAGAGGTGAATGAGAATATCCACAGACAGTGTAAACTCAAACTGGTGCAGAACACAGCCACTCATATGATCACCAGAACTCCCTCTACTGAACACATCACTCCTTGCCTGCAGCAACTTCACTGGCTCCCCATCAAATCCCACATTGAAGAGCAAAATCTTAAATTTTGCTCTTCACTTTCAAGATCCTTCACAACTTGGCACTATTGTATCTCTCTGTCCTTATTCTACAAACTTTCTTGCACTTTATGATCTTCCTCGGCCATAGAGCTCTCAGGTTCATCTGCCAACTTAATCACCATGGGGTCAATGGGATTTAGTTGATCTGCTCCCCAACTCTGGAACTCTGGACTGATATTCAAACTTCTCAGTCTGTCTCCACCTTTAAATCCTGCCTGAAGACACACTTCCGAGTGGCATACCCTGTCTGTTGTGCGTGTTACATTAATTTCTTTATTTATTATCCTTGAAAATTCTGCACACTTCCACATTGTCTGTGAATTTATATTGTTAATGCTCTATTGAAATAATGAGAACGTATGGGAAGCAAGGATGCCCTGCCGAGCTGACGCCCCTGTGTGTGTGTCATTATTTTGAATTAGTAAGTCATTTTTGAGTTAGTATTTTTTTTTTTATCACAATGGTGGAAATGGGCTTCCATAGTATTCAGACTTATACCTACTCTGGGTAATGTTCAGGGTTATAGTGCATGTGTGAAAGGGTCTCAGGACAATTAAACCTGAAACTATAACAACAAGTTGAAAGATATTATATAGCTATGTGCAGCTGAGGAAACTTACAAAATTGGATGATATGTTTGTGGGTTTCTCACCATGATTGACACCTATCCTGTACATTTAGTAATGTCATTCATTGTTTACATAAGAATGTGGATTAGTGCAGTTTTAAGTGAATGGTATTACAAGTACAGCCCTCAGTCTTTATGTCTTTAATACTGTCACTACATCACATATATACATGTCCATCAAGTGTGCGTGTGGCCTAACTAACCACTTCCCTGCCCTGTCAGTGAGAGTGGGATGTTGGCTGGGCTTTGATTGGCAGAGAGCCTGAGAGCCATCTTCATCTGGGCCAAGCGGCTTTAACTCTTAACCTATGGGCACCTCCCTCCCTCCCAACCTCTGCCTCCTGCTGCTGCACATGTGGATCAGGATACTACTGTTCACACACTCATTCACACCTATCTTGTTTTTAAAAAACCCATTCAAAACGCACATGCACACACACACATGTGCACACACAGACATACGCAACCATGCTCGTGCATGCTCGCACGCTCACACACACACACACACACACACACAGACACACACACACACACACACACACAGACACACACACACACACACACACACACACACATAGACATAAAGCTAGTGTGCTAGTACAGCATTCTTTGGTTATCTCCAAAGAATGCTGTACTAGTACACAACACACATGTGTAGAAACTACAGT
>JANJYP010220981.1:0-17872 GCA_024605115.1 Rastrelliger brachysoma | reverse complement strand
GAGGTTTGTGGTTACATTCTGTAGATTATAGGACTGCACCCGCATTATTTTATGGAAAACCCGGACATTCAGAGGTCATGCACCCATCAGTCACAGTGGAGGCCGTCAGAGGACATTTTCTGATCAGTGATCTGTATGAATATTTCTGGATAATTTCAACCTGATGTATTTCCTATCAGTATAGCCTTTGTGGTTCTTTGGATCATACTGACTTTACACTGGTCAGCTCTATTATAGTGCTTTGAGTAGATGAGGACTTGCACCAAACGATGTATATCTGGGCAAACTGTCCAAGCCATCTACAGTATAGCTTTCAAATAACACAATTTTTAAAATGATTCCAAGCGTCTGTCTGTGAGTCAGACTGAAAGTAAACACAGAAACTAGTCGCCCGGAGCAACCATTATGGCTCTCTACAGCACTGTCAGGAAAGACAGTATCACAGATAAACTACTGGTTTTCCCACTGTCACTGGCCGAGTGGAGATGAAGACTTTTGCTACAGAGTGGGAAAATCTAGACGTGTCCCCAGTGTGATGTAACTGAAATAAGCCAATTGATGATCTATGCTCCAGGAGAAGAGTCAAGCATAAGTAAGCACTTCATAAACATGTATTACAGGTTACGTCCATCTTTTTGATTCAACTTTCAGTTACTACATTTACTTTGTTGTGCAATACTCAACTGCTGTTTTACCCTGTTTTATTGATGTTGTGGGGGCAAAAAAGATATCCTGAATGATTTGCTGAATTGCAATTTTAAAATGTACTTTATACTTGTTTTGCTTGCCTGTTTTAATGAAAAATCAATGATGTGGGGACATCTGGGGACTCAGAGTCAATGTACCGTAGAAGTTATCATTAACATGTGTATGTGCTGAATGTGTATGTTTTTGCTATAAAACTCTAGTTGTGAGATCCCCCCTACCCTACTTGGCCAAATAGAGAAAATCCTGGATTCTGATTCTGTTAAAGATCATTGCTTATTTGTTGTTTATTTTAATTCATATGTTATTCTGTAATAAATTGTTATAATTACAGAGTGTATTGTTGTCTTTTCCTGACCCTAGAGACGTTTTACCTCTATAGATGTGACTGTGTGAAAAGGTTTCAGATTCGCAGTAGTTCATAAAGGAAATGAATGATGACCAGAACTTAGAAAATAAAAACCAACAAGTTTGAAACATGTTTTAATTGTAAAGCACTTTGTAACTTTTGTTTAGAAAAGTGATATATACATAAATCTGTACTTCAACTGTGCAGAATTTGATTAAAGTATTTGTAATGAAGCATGCCTGTGCTTTATTATACAGCACTAAATCAGTCAAAAAAGTATGAGTTGTACTGTGAACATGAGATGATAAATCTCTTCAGCTTGACCTGTGAGTTCTCCATCATTTCCCCACAATCTCTTTGTCATGTGCAGTAAAATTCATATGTCAACACCATCGATGCGCTCTGGGACTGCGGCCTTCATGTTTCATGTGGGTGAGCTCTGAGGTAGCGGGAGACTGTGAGGCGAGGGGGTGGAAGAATGACAGGATGATCTGTAAGTGATGGGGGAAGACCCGCCGTCTCCTCAGTTCAACCTCAGTCACAACCACAGTCTGCCATGTTGTCAAAGAACATAAAGAAAGGTCATGGGTCAAACGTGGACACATTATGAGAGCAACCTGCAGTTTTCTTAAATCAATAAGCCACTCTCCTATCACATACTTTGATGTTTATCTTGGAAACTCACCATGGAAACCAATAACACAGTGCTCTGTGTAATTGCATGAGAAAACTCTGCTGATGGCAGATTACTAAGAACGGAGAGAGAGAGAGAGAGAGAGAGAGAGAGAGAGGAGGGGACTGGAGGTGATAGGGGAGGTGGAGGCAGACAAATTGAGCAGCAATTACTGTAATCATCATTACAGATTTTTGTGTTTCATCTGACTGAGAATGACTAAACCTTGCTATTACGCTGCCTAGGACGAGGTGAAAGTGATACATTTGTCAGCCCACCAGGGAGAGAAGAAGAGGAAGAAGAAGGTGAAAAGAAAGAAGAAAAACACAAAGGTTATTTTTTGCCTTTGTCAGAGAGATTTAGAAAGTTAGAATTCTGTATATAAAGACACAGTCTTACCTGTCCATGTGTTGTGAATGTAGATCATGGCAAATATGTGCATGAGTCATTTTCTACCAACAGCGACAGAGAGAGAGAAAAACAAACTAAACATCATAATTTGCATGAAAATATATGCAAATTATAATGTCCAAAATTAGACGAGTCGATAGAGAGAGCTTCAAACTAGAAAACAGAATTTCATAAATATTATTCATGTAGGAGATTACATGTCTTTTTGTCAAACATTTAGCAAGAAATATGACATAAATATAACATATGATGTAGGATGAGCACAATAAGTCTGACAAATAGTTTTCTTGATGGAAATTAGATCAAAATTTTGCTTCAGACTACAAACAAAAAGTGTTAAAAAGAGGAATAAAGAAGGGGAGGGTTGTCTCACATATGTCGCATCATCATGAATGTACCTGAGGTCAGAGACAAAAATAAAATGTTTGTGGTGCTGTAACTAACAGGTTGTGTTTTGTGCCCGAGGACGCCCTTGAAAATGAGATGGTGCATCTCCAGAGCTCTATTCTCTTATTAAATTTGAAATAAAAAATTGCTGCTATGACAACAACTAAACGTTGCACCCAGCTTACTAAATCTTGTCTTCCAAAGAGGACATTTAACAGTAATAAACAACAGCCATTTACCACAGTATTAGTGTCAGTTTATTACTATAACAGTTTGATTAAGTGGACAATTAGAGGAACTGTTTTTCCTATGTGGACTGGTTTGCTGTTGTGTATTAATTGCAATTTAAGGACATTAAATCAAATGAAATTTTAAGGTTCTGTCAACTTTTACCCATCTGTAGAGAGTTAATTGGTATGACGCAATAGCTACGGGTCTTTAATTTTTCATTTTAAATGTTGTTAATGTGCACATTTTAGCTCTGTCATTATATAATATAAATTGGGCTGCCTTTTATCGACACACTTGGTATGATGAATAGTTACTGGGCATATTTTACCAATATGCATCATGAAAATCTGTTACCTCTTAATTTTTCTTATATTCTGTCTCGGTGTTGTGTGCTTTCCTGTATCAGATTCTCACAAAAAATACAACCAAAAATAGACAAACAGACTGAGCTGGACTTCATTTGAAATAATAATAATAATATTCTTTTTTGCTACAATAGATTTTTTATTTAAAGAGGACATAACATGTACATTTCCAGATCTGCATTTTTATTCAGGAGTTCTACTGGGATATATTTGCATGATTTATAGTTTTAAAAAACTCTGTATTATCTTTTTGCTGACCCTTCACACAGCTGCTAAGTTTAGCTTCTGTCTGAAACAAGCCGATGTAGCTCCCTTCTCGAATACATCTGTACATGTTCTAGTTGGAATCTGATCTGAAATATGAGAGTGGATAACATAAACAGCACATGGAAAAACTGTAACAACAGAGACTACAGAACAGACAGATTTTTATGACCATGCACGATGTGCCAAGATAGAAAAAAAGTGCCGTAATGAAGCATTGAAAGAAGGCTTTTGAGTTGCAGGAAGCATTTCTATATGTTAAACTTGAGTTTTAATATTGTTATTTAATCCTCTTAACAGTATAAATAACAAAAATATAATAAAATGTCCTCTTAACTTGAAGTCAGTGTGGACTATATAACAAAGACCAATGGTAGAAGCACACATACACACACACACAGTCCTTAACAAATCTTAAAAGTCAATGTTTTTCTACTAAACTCAGTGTGCTAAACACTGACTCTCACATTAGTGCCAGAAATGACCTAATTGGACCACGTACATTACATTAAACACATGAGGTGAGACGCTGACACACAACTAAACAAGGTCATGCTCCAGTGAAACCCACCACCACCATCTCACCATCCTCTCCTCTCCTCACCACACACACACACACACACACACACACACACACACACNCACACACACACACACACACACACACACACACACACACACACACACTTACCCTGATGTGGAAAAGCACACCCACTCATCCACATAAGGATACACTTACACTGCAATGCACAGACACATACACACGATAGCACCAAGTTCTGATGGGAATCAATACTAGTATAATATTACAGTAAAACATTACATTGATATGTTAATGTGATATGATAGATTATGCAGGTATGTTGACATTTTCTTGGCTAATAGAAGTTGACCTGAGTGCTATATGATATAGGAGACTGAAAGAGTGTTGCAATGTCTGAAAGTGTTTGAATTTCATCATCTAATCACATCACTGCCCTTTACTTTTAGTATATTTGGTATTGATATTGAGATATACTTTTCAGAGACTGTTAAAGGCCTAGTTCACAGTTTTTCAAGTCTGTCATAAAATAAAAGTCAGGCTCCCATATGAGTGCTGAAACAGGTTTTTGGTTTCTGTGTAATTCCTCCCATTCATACATACTATATTAGAAATTTTCTCTATTTAGTCATGTTTCAAAGTTACACTCTTTTCAGTAAATGATTTTCCTCTTTGTATCTCAAAGGACATGCTTTTCCTGTCCAGCTGCAATAGAAGAATAGTTATGAAAAGACATTATTTGGCACCAAAGATATAACAACTTGTTGATATCAACAGACTAATTCAGATGCCTGAAGTTTCATGTCAGCCTCAAATAAATGTTTAAACACAAGAAAGGAATATTGGTTTAGGTTACACATGAAAAATTACAAGCAATTCCTTTAAATTAACATATAAGTGCATTAAATGAAAACTAATATGACTATTACAAAACACTGAAATCCACCACAGTGCTCACAATATAATTTGCTAGTATATTGTATTCATACTCTATAAACAACCTTGAACACCATAAACATGCCACCCAACACCACACACTGTAAAACTGTGTTGTCCTGATGTGATTATGAAGTCTTAACGACGCCCAGCAGTCAGTGGACCGAGTGCTTCATCCGTAAACATGTGTATGGCGCGCTCCACTGGTTCACTAGGGCCCAGATGGATCTTCCTAATTACCATAGATTAACACACAGAGTTGAAATACCAACAGAACCTCAGGAGACCACCACCCACCACTGCCAACTGTGCAGAGCTGGTAGCTTCAATGGAGTGGATCTGCAGGATGTGGGTGTAATGTTTCGGTCTCACACAGCAGTGGTCAGAATTGCGGTCATATCCCCTTAAACCACCAGTGACAACCGTTTACATACCGTCCAAATCGGCCTCTTTATCAATCGCACATGTTTGAATTGGATGGGCAGCTGTTGTGACAGATGTATCATATAGGAAAATGGCTGTTTGCAACAATGCAACATTTAGGATTTAGGTTGAAAATAGAAAGCAGGATTTAACTTTTGTGAACTGCCTCTGTCTGCCTGACCTTTCTTATCCCTTCACTCATGCAAGGAAGGTGAAGTCAGTTTACCTGGTCTTTTCAGATAAAAACCTACTTCATATTCACATAGCTGTATGCATTCAGAGATGGGAGTCTCTCAAAGCAGCCAAAAACCCTCAGCTGATCATTTAGCAGCTCCCATGGAGCAGTTGACCGTTTTTTTGGAGGTGTTTCCATACTTAATCTGATTAGCTAATTCTGAACATAAGGTCACTTCAAAAGAGTTTTTCACCCCCATAATTTTGGTTTCATACACAAGAGAATTACTTCAAACCATAGTGTGTTTCTGCATATTGCTCTATATCAACAGTGCCATTTTTTTGTAATTTTAATTTGCACACACAGAAGTAAGTATAGGTTAAATTTCTGTTTTTGTTTTTGCCAGGAATGTTTTTACTGTGAGCATCAATCATGTCAAGGTTTATTTACTGTACAATCCACTGAAACTGCACCCAGTTTTGCGCTAAGCTCTCTATGCATTTAGACCTAATTCTCTGCTACACTCAAATACTTCATCTCCCCTTCAAATTATGGAATTCAAGACATGTTGCAGACGCAGTTGAAGAGCTCATCAGTTCCTAAAAACATCAGGAGAATATTTACATAAAGATCCTTGGCAAGATTGCTTCAACACCTGCTGCAGACCGCACCACGTTTCATATTTATAGGAACCCCAGCTTTTTACTTTCATTCAATCTCAATCCACTTTTCAGGACTCAATCAGACTTCAAAAGCAGTTTACAGGCTGACATACTTGCAGCGTGAAGAGCCTCTCATGTGGAAAAATATCCTAAACACCTTCTTCAAGGGCACCACAAGGTTGGCTGAAAAGGAATGGAGCTATGTTACTTATTCATTTTACTCCATCTGCCTTTTGTCCAAAGATTCAAGCAAGCTTGAAACCATCTAGTTACAAACCCACACTTAAAATAAATCAAATTCTGTGATGCATAATGCAGCAAAAGCACTCACTAGTATTACACTTCAGTGAGACTGGCTCACTATGCATTAAAACAGTTCCTTTTGCATAATTAATGAAGCACTTGGTTCCAAGTACCAATTATGAGGGGTACAATGGCAGAGTCCAATTGAACACTGCAACCATCTGCTCTAGAGCTCGGCTGCCTAACCAGGACAGAGGCATAAATAAAGCTAGAGCAGCAAGGGCCCACATGCAGAACCAGACCAGCTGTGTCTTTGTTAATATGGAGCCACGAACAGGATGTTTCAGAGGATGCAGAGACAGGAAGAAAGAGGAAGAAGAGGATTACACATTGAGACAAAGAGAGGGAGAGAGAATAGAGGACAAAAAAAGAAGGAATGAGTTACAGTGAGGACATGGGGACCGTGGGAGGGGGAAGTTACTGAGAGAAAAGTGGAAAAAGAAAGTTCTGAGAATGCCAAAACATTGTGGTATCATACATAATTTTACCAAAATGAAATAGGTTATTTCTGTGACACTACTGTTATATATTTGAAAGAGGAAAAAAAGTGAGCACAAACTTCTATCTAGGTCTTTCCCAAGTTTTCTCAATATCCAGTCCCTGCTACTCTTGTAAGAATAAACAAAAGAAAAGTACAAATACACGAGTGAAAGAACACACAAACAAAAGTAGCAGTGTACAATCAGCCAAAAAAAGGGGGTGGGGGCAAACAAAGGTTGGAATCACAAATAAAGCACTGCTGCATCACCGTAGCCACAGAAAGAAAGAGAGAAAGCAGATAAAACCACATGATGAGCATGCAAAAAACAAAAAAAGTTGAAGTCAGAAGACAAAGAGGTGAGGTGATGTGAAATTGGCAAATGGAGAAAATAAAAGTGTAGGATCTGTTGGGAAGGATCATTGTGTAGTTAGGGTAGGCTGTTGGAATGTGTCTGACAGTAAATCACTCTCTGGGAAGAAAAGTGAAAGCATGAGGGAGAGGAGACAGCTGAGAGAGGGGGGTAGACAATGAGCAAATCAGAAACATCTTTTGATTGTGTCACTCATCAAATATCCAAGATGTGAAACAAGCAAAACAGCAGTCAATATATACAGAAACACAATAAGCAGGCTGTATACATCTGAAGGCGATGATACAGTAGTTTAAATCGAGATAATCAGCCATCATCATCGCAGTCAGAGTGTTGAGCAGCGATCCTCTTTGTAAGCACATCCATCAAGCAGCTGCCTGAGTCATAATACTGCTAATCCATTCAGCGCCCTGACAGCAGTGTGTTTCACTCAGCGGAAATTAAACAACTGAACACACCAGTCATGCAGTCTGTGATTTTCTAACAAAGTTGGACCGACTGCAAGCTGAGCGCCACATTGAAACCCAACCGTAGTAAACAGGCTTGTAGACAATTACAACTACCCNGTCTGTGATTTTCTAACAAAGTTGGACCGACTGCAAGCTGAGTGCCACATTGAAGCCCAACCGTAGTAAACAGGCTTGTAGACAATTACAACTACCACGGGCAGAACTGTACCATTGTGCAGCGTCAGGTATTTTGACCCAAAGCAAGCTTGTAATATGGATTACACAGAAGGAGCTACGCTGAGATGATTTCATAAAGAAAAAAAATATCTACAAAATAGATGGTGCTGCCAGCTGAGAGTCTTGTCTTCCTGCTTTCTTTTTTCGTCATTCTGTTGGGTCTTGGGTGGTTGCCTGGTTCAAGTTAAACAGAAACAGAAGACTTTAATAGAAACTGTCTGTTTTCTGCTAAACAATGGTATGAAATGAAAATAATCTTTTCTCTCCCCCTCCCTTGGGATTTTTATCATTAGTGATCAAATGCTGACAGAAAATTTCTCACACTCAGCTATGAAAAATAGTGCATGTGCATGTGATTCTTTGTGTCAATGTATAATGTGTATTGCTTGCAGTGTTATGAGTGTGTGTGTGGAAGATGGACGCTCTAATGTGTATCCTAAACCTATTGTCTCGGCTTGATCATTGTTCACTCTGATAGCCCTCTACAGCAGAACCTTGTGAGCCTTTAAAAACAGATTAATGAAAATAATTTTCCCCTCCCTCTGACAGCAGCCTGGAAGGCATTACAGCAGGGAAGGCAGGCAGACCTAGGACGATCTCCAGGAGCAGGATTAGCAGCATTAACCAGACAAATTAGGGCCTCTGCGCCCTACAAAGCCAAGAGAGAAACTCTCTCTCTGACTTCCATAAACAAATCTCTCCAAGTTGTTAATCTAACTGCAATCCCACTTCTGAGGCCACCCGGACTCAGCATGCCCTGATCCCCCCCCTCCCGATTGGTTACCCAGCTCAGCATGGTGGAGTCAAGGTCATGTTCACCTATTACAAATGATGGGAAAACAAATAAGTGAGAGTAAGTGTGTTGAGCGAAAATGGGTGTGAAAATAAACGACAACAACAGACATTACACGCCTCGACAGAACAGTGCTTCATTTGTGGCCAAACAGCGCTCGCCTTATTTACATTATCAGTCAAAGTTTAAAAATTCACCAAGCCTTTACAGATGTGACACTCATTTGCAGTCTGACTCGCATTTACAATGAAACTCCTGTGTGAGTAATGAGAGGCTGTGTTACACCACGTATCAAAGAACATAGCTAATGTCACATATCCAACCCTTGCCACTGTGTATTCCTGGCGCCGGAGGAGCAGGAGGTTTGTTTCGGAGAAGCTGTGAATCACGATCACCGCACTTCTGCACTATCCATCATAAGACAGAGCACTGAGGTTGCCAAAGAAGGGCAGAGGCCTCAACCCAAAAACATCAGATAACAAAGTATAGCACGTCTCACTTGTGAAATATCACCTTGACAAAAATATTCCCCCTCTACCTACAGGAGGTGAAGAGAGTAGGCGCTGCTCTGTGAGCTGTAAATAAAACTTCACTTTTCATCTGGTTTCTTCCTGTCCGACACTCCTTCATTCCCTCAGCTCATTTGTCAAATTGTGACTTTGTGCTAATGGAATTTGAGTGATTGGTTATTGCAGACGGAGGCTCTGCTCAGACCTGGTCAGCCTGTATCAAGCAACACATAACTGATTTTAACACTGCATAATTTAATGTTTACTTCCAAATTGTTGCTGATATCAGATTAAAAAGTCATGTGTCTGCATAATATCTAAATCCAAATTTCAGTATGTTATGTTACATTCACATTGTGACTTATTTTATCTTCTCCTCACATACCAGTTTGATCTTTTTCAATTTCTCCAACTCACCCAAGTTGCTACTTTTGAACCAAGAGGAAACAATTGCCAAAAGTAAATATTTTACCAGACCCACTGCAGAAAAAAATTGAGCTTGAACTGAAATACATTCAACCCCACTGTATGACTGGCTGTCTGCCTCAGGATCCAATATTGTGGTATAATCCCATGTGTTTTTGACAATAATGGAAAAATACATACATATGAAGCTGAATGTCACTTTTTTTGTTTATTTTATTAAGAAACATGATACGTGTGTCATTGCTTTGGCATTTACATAAAACAGAAACATCTGACAGGGTGTCACTAATGTAATGATAGCTCTCTGTCCTGTGTATTGGGACAGAGATTGTTTATGAGTTTTACTGAGATGAATAACACAGAACGGGTCCTCACTGAATTTACTCCTACAAAAGAAAAAAATGTACATTTAAATTACCTGCAAAGTATTTGAATACAGTAATTAATGATGCTGGATGCAATATATGTGAGGCCTACCCTATTGTTATACTTGTACAAGAAAAACTGACACTGACAAGTAAACACAGCTGGCAAGGCCATTAGTCAGTATCCATCAAATCAGGACTGGAATGTAAATTTAGCGCTCATCATAAACATTCATAAAGATGACTCAAGGATAGAAACAAAACAGGTCTGGATTCGTTGCAAGAGATGCAAATAATACACAGCTGGATGGATCTTTTATTTATTTTTTATTTTTTTAAAACCTTTTCATCTAAAAAAATCAGTAGATTAACCCCCTGTGAAGACAGCTGTGTAGTATAAACTGACACAGAGTCAAGAACAAAACAAAGAAAAACTCAGTATGATGGAGATGCTGTAAGATTGGGACAGAAGCCGGTGCGTCCATGTAACATATTTCCTGTCACAACAGAGGCATTGTGTTGAGATAAGGCAGGCCCTGCAGCAGTAAAATCCAGCATTGCAATCAAACAATCACTCTAAAGCCACTTCATATTTTTTAAACATAGCCAGACTTTTTTTGCTCTGAGGAATAATCAATCATACTTGTGAGTCACCATTAGCATCTTGAGCACCTAATGAGTCTCCGGGTGACAAAGTGCCTCGACAAACAACTTCAACTCCCATCAGACAGCCAGTCACGTACAACTTTTTCATTAGTCACCGCAAAGGACTGGTTTAATCAGCAGCACTGCAGGCCTGCGTTTGGATACATGCACACAATAAAAATGAGCAAAATTATCAAAGGGGCAGGACTCAGCTGCTCCACAAAGTCAACTTCCCCTCTGTGAGCACAGGAGAGCAAGAGGGCTTCAATTTGTGGAATGACGTGCATGGTGCACAAGTGAAGCATTTTAAATCCTGTCATGTTGCTTAGGGGGTAATCCACCTGTAATCTAGTGTTGAAAACCATCAGGAGAGCATCCCTGCATGCAGTCATCATGCTTGACTCTACCCTTCAAGCCAATTTTATACCTCACATGCTGTGGAATGCACAGCAGCTCACTATTCTCACTGTTAGCTCTTCCAACCACAGAAAGTGCTATAAATAGAATATACCATGAATATAAAAAGCCCATAATATCAGGGAATAATAATGGCACTTTGCTGTATTGACTCCATATCCTCTGTGCTTGTCTGTGGTATTGCTTGACTAGCTATGTTTACGCAGGAATAGTCCGAGTACAGTTCAAGGGTAAAGGTTTGAAGTTTAAAATCGCTGCCAGATAGACACATGGTCAACATTAGCCCTCTGTGAGAGAGAGAGAGAGAGAGAGAGTGTGTGTGTGTGTGTGTGTGTGTGTGTGTGTGTGTGTGTGTGTGCGTGAGTGTGTGTTTGAGAGAGTCAAATAAAGGAGAAGATAGTGTGATATTGGAGAAAAGAAGGAAAAAAGGGAGTTAATATAGTTGGGATGATGACAAAGATGGTGATAAAGACAGGTAAGGTCAGATTTTTTTTCGTGCATGGTAAGATTTGTTCTGGATTTGTTTTATTTATGTGGTTGCATTAGAGGGAGCAGAGGAAGACACACGAGCAGAAGGAGGGAGGTACGCTGAGGATGTTGTGCTGACAGTAAAATAAGCAACATGGTATTTCAAAACCGCTGCGGGCAACTTCGTATGTCAGCAGCTACAAGTAGTAGTGACGTAAAACTTTCTCAAAAATCTGTTTGAACTCCCCTCAGAAATTATACAATGTTATGTCAGTAAACTGCCAAAAGCATGCTGATGTACGTATGTTTCCCATACTGGCCTGTGTGTGCTTTGGATTAAAGTGTTCTCATAGGCTAAATATCCAAACGCCACAGTGGTCTGCTTTCTTTGGATCGAGTACTCACTCCACTTTGATGTTTTCATTCTTCATTTTTTGATTTCCTGCCGCCAAAAGTACATCGAACCAGGACTTAATTTAAACAAATAGAAGGGGATCAGCGGTGTCACAATTAAAGATGAAAGGACCAGAATGATATTAGCACTTTGTTAGTGCAGATTTAGAAGGGAGATATCATGCATATTTTCAAGTCTATATTTATTTTCTAGGCTCTGCTGGTACATCCTTCCACGTTTCACATTTTTATATTTATATGTTATTATATTCAGTCTCTGTCTGAAATAGTTTGTTTTAGCTCTGTTGTCTCGTTCAGGCCCTCCTGCTGATGAACCCACTCTGCACTCATTGGACAGCTTCTCCTCAGCCAACTTCAGCTTGAGGGGTTACATAAACAAACATTGGTAATACGATTTCTCTTCTTTTTCCTAATTTTTTACTCCAAATGGAAACTAGTCAAATGCATCCATACATCCATAATATGCAAGTGGACAACATGTATAACAAATGCACAACCATAGTAACAAATAGTACTAACAGATGGCTGTTTGTGGGCATGCACAAACAATCTGCTGTCATCCCTAGAAGAAAATAGAAGTAACTTGAAATGTCAAGAAGCGATCAGAGCAGGAAGAAACTTTTACCATGCCTAATATATACATGCAATATCATAACAGTATAAAAATATCAAAAAAGTATGGGCCCATTAAAAAGGTTTGGACGTGCAGAGGGTTTTAATTACTTTTATGATTGTGTGCTGAACCTTGAGTAAAAACATAACTGATCTCTGTGTTGGTCAGTTGCCAGCATCGTGTTGTGGTCTGGAAAGCCGTACAGGCAGATGGAGGACATGTCCTCTCTACCACCCACAACTCCACAGGACTCAGTGCACAGCAACAACTGTTTAGAAAAACTTGCTCGGTTGTCTGTGTGTACCCTCTACCGTTCTAATTTCAAGCTCATGTCCCCAGCCTTGCTCTGTTTGGCTGCCTTGCCTACAGATTAAATAAATATACTTCAGCGTTATCGGTTTTCCATACTGTTCAGCTCCCCTGGTCAACAGAAACATGTCAAACCGCGCAAATAAATAGCTCCCCTGTAACCTAAATAGTGTAATTACCAAGATCCTGCGCCCCTGCCTGCTCTTTTCCTGAACATGAGAACCAGCTCAGAAACTCCCGCTGCCCCCATCTGGACCTGAGGACAGGAGACTCTGTGTGCCCCGAGCACTTTAACACCTCTAACTCCATCCACTCAGTCGCATTTCTGAAGGAAGCCAGGGGGTCCAGTACTCCCATGTACCCCCCTGATATCATGTCAAACAGTGTACAACGTCACTTCAAATGGAAACTTAATGATTCCCACAGGGAATTACAGGGTCATTACCAAAAGCAGATAATATGTCACAGCAACAACATATTATAGAACATATGGAAGCAGAACAGTATTTTGGAATATGAAACACATACAACAAGCTACAGTACATTGCAATAAATTACAGTTGATTTTTTTTTTTTAAAAGCACAAATTGAAAAAATATATAATATAACTGAAAATATGATGTGCTAATTGACTGCCTAAACCCAAGTAATGCTACATAACAGCAGTCGTAATGAGGTTGAAAAAAAGTTGTAAGCGTGTATTTGAATTTAAAACACATAAAAAACGTGAGAATATGCTCAGCATGCCAAGTAATATTCGTGTAAAATATGCAAAGGGAAAATCATGACACCTCATTATAGGTTTTTGCAGTCACAAACGGTTCTTTATACTGAGTTAATTTTTTCAGTTGAGCAAAACATTTAATCTCAAATCCACAATGCACAAATACAACTAAAATATTTGGCCATACCTCAGGATCAGCTCACAAAAGAAAAAGCACATAATGACCTGAAAAAACAAACACAGATAGAATTACAATATTTATTACTACTTCTTTTGTTTTAGAAGACACCAAAACCCAGGATATCATGACAAAAATAAAATATTGCATGAATTACGCCTGGATCTGAACACAGTCAAGTAGAAGAGGCACCCTTCTAACAAGTGAAACCTGAACTTGGACACAGCACATCTCAGAGAGCAGTCAAGATTAATATATGAATTTGTGACTGATACTGTTCAGCCTTTCTCCGTGGTTGAGCAACTTTCATTCAAGAATCTTGTAGAAGGAATCAGTAGTGTGCAGAAAGACACTTGTCCAGTGTGATGAATTTGCTGTGATGAAAAGAAAAATTGACTGCAACACTTGTGACGACGTGTGCAAAAAAGCAGACAGCACATAACAAGCCACTGGATTAACACTATGGTGTCTTTCAATGCCGTAACTACACAAATATGTGAAATACATGCAGAGCACAAAGTACAGCACTAAGTAAGGAGTAAGGTTATTGGATATGAATATACTTGTGTTTCTGAAGATGGAGTGAGATGAAGAGCGTCATTTCTTTCCCTGCTTCACCCTCATAAAAAAGACAGTACATGAGGTAGATAAAGCAGGATCACAAGGGCCATCCCGGAAAGTGTACTTCCATATGGAACAAGAAACACCGGTCCAGCTGCAGAAGTAGTGCAGGATATTGTCAGCATGAGGGTTACATGTGTCACAAGCTGAGGCTCTGAATATACGGTCTTTGGTGAACTGATCGGACCTTAGAAGATCAGCTGGGCGACATCTGTGAAAGGCTTTCCTTAGACAATGGAGACATTGTGAGGCCTGGTGAGGATAATGTTGAAACAGGCGATGACGGTAACGATGAACAATAACCTGGAATCAGGAATGTGGTACCAGGTGAGGGTGTGGGAGATATCCTGTCAGCAGTAGTGTCTGCACCTGAATATATTCAGCTCTTCAAGAACATGATTATATACAACCTCACACTCGACCATTTCTTTACCAAAGCCAAGGTGGATGCTTATGTTAAGATGTTACAATTTTTTTCTCTGTCACTACCATTTTCCCCAGCTACCACTACATATTATGTTTAACATGCATTATGTATAAAACATCTAATAATCAGTCATGACTTGTGTATTATTGTACTGTGTAATCCTTCATCCTTTCACCTGTAACTTTGAAGTCTTGTCAATGAGAGGCCCTCAGGTCTAGATATACATGACATTGAAAAGACAGCCAGACACGACAAAATATGTGGATGCTGGGTAGACCATTTCAAGTCCAGTGGGGGCGAAGCATCCCTTGTCATCAATTATTCAACACTCTTAGTTCATAGTAGACAGTATTTTGACAAATTGAGTAATAAAAAAGTATATAAGAATAGATAGGTTAGTTGATTAGACATTTATTGAAGTTAAATCATTAAAACAAAAATGAAACTTTGCTTTTAATTAGTGCATCCAGTAACAAAAAAATATTTCATCCTGCCTCACCTCTCCTCTCCTACCCTAAATTGTCCCTCTGTCCTCTTAGCCCTCTCCTCTCCTCTCCTCTCCTTGCCCTTGCCTCCGCCTCTCTCCTGCTGGTCTCCTCATATCTCTGCTCCTCTTTTTCCCTGCTGTTCAGCTTCTCTCCTTTCCTCTTTCCCTCCATCTGTTTTAGATAGTTTACTACCTGGCCCTCCTCCCTCCTCTTTCTTAATGGTGTACAGTCATCCTGAATGACGTGATCGGCAACAGTGGGAGCAGAGACTACAACGGTCTCCTGGCTTGGTGAAAAGCACTGGGGCAGGGTGATAGATGGTTTGTAGCCCAAATCTCTATCCATCACCCCATACCATTTCCAGGAGGCTGCTGTTGCCTCCCCTCCATCTGTGCTGACCCCATGATCTAAGACACTTCAGGTTTTGCAAATGATACACAACAAGAGAAGTTAATGATACTGAATCACAGCAAATGGCTAATCAAAGGCATACACGCAACTACTGTACCTGACCTTGTATTTCCGCTTTAGGTTCTCCCACTTTTCCAGCTGGATGCACTTTACCCCTCGCTCCTTTATCCACCACAAACTTCGTGAAGGGACAAGGAACCCAACAATTGTCTATCACGCCCCAAATGACAAATGCTCCTTTTATTACATCTCAGTGGATAGACTGCTATTTCCTGTGAAGAGGTCTTACTTCTCAGTCCTACTAGTCACTCCTTATCATGGAGTGAGTATGTTAATTAGGCCTTAACATTAAAAATTAATTGTGTTTTCCGGTGAGACATAGCAGTTAATGACTGACTAATACTTAACTAATGAGCTACTAACATCCTTCATAGGTGTGTGCATCATCAACGACCTTAACTTCATGTGAGAGGAATTATTATGTGATGCAGGCTAGTTAGCAACATAGTGAGTTTGAATTTTGTATTTTTCTTTTTTTTTTTTTTTTTGACCAATAGCACATCAGCTGGTCCTCTCTTATAAAGAAGACAGAGAAGAAAAAAAAGTAAGAGTAATGTTTTTAACAATGAACATCATCTTGGAAAAAACAAGCAATTTCTTAACAGAGCTGGCATGAAACTTCAACACTTTGGCTCACTTTCCTTACAGGGATTACAAATTGGTTGGAGGCCTATTACATTAGTTAACAACACAATATTAAAAAGAAAAAAGTAGCCTAACAGCATTTGTAATTATGTTGAAAGTGCCACTCAAACTGGGGGTGTATCACTAATGCTGAACTGTTAAGTAGGCCTATTAGAGCTAATTCATCTTCCCCTCAGACTTATCCAAAGTAAACCTCTCATTGCTCACAAAGCAAAGCAGAAGCCGCAGAGCTCCTTTTAGAGGTTCAGGCCATCTGTCAAGTCCTTGTGAATGTGAAGGAATGGGGTGATTTAGGTGTCACTCAGACTACATCGAGCGAAGGAAGATTTTCAAATAACGGATCCAGCAGAGAAATGATCTGCTTCATCCACGTGCTGAGGCATTTCGATAATTTTGACCACCTATGTTTGTTTCTGTGTGTCTTTATTTGGACAGGACAGAAAGGACTGAAACATCCTTTTACTTTAAATGTTGCAATATAGGGGCATCCATGGGGATACATTGTTTTATAACTTAAAAAATAATATGGGAGGAGGGTAAAATAAGGGGGTCAATGTTCCTTGGGACCCCTCACTTACGGTACCCTTGCCGGACATTCAGCATCCATTGCATCCAAGAGGGACATCTGATAATGTAGTTGGTGGTCATAAATCCTCCGCCTCCATGAGAAAAAATAATTTCTTTTTAGGGTTGAGGAAAGGAGAATAAAGTGAAATACCACATTTAAAAAATGTTCTGGATTAACCTCATCTGCCCTCTCTCCTCACTTGGCACGTCTTTTATAGAGGTCATCAAATACTTTAATGTATTAAATTAAATCTATGAACCAGTAAGGAGTTATGTGGTTTTTATTTTTCTTTCTTTTTTACGTACATTGGAAGAATGTAGAAAACGTCAGTCAACTACTGTAGNCAGTAAGGAGTTATGTGGTTTTTATTTTTCTTTCTTTTTTACATGCATTGGCAGAATGTAGAAAACGTTAGTCAACTACTGTATTCTGTATTGTGTTTTTGGTTTTTAACGTCAATTTCACAGTTTTGACAGTAGTATGTAAGCTTATTTTAGAATGGACTGGAAATACACAGAGGTTTGGTGATGGTTGAGTTAGAGAAAACAGTTTATGAATTTTGAGGATTTAGTCACTGAATGCATTTTCACTCATCCATTCAACCTTTACTTAGACAGAGTAGACCGATGAGAGCAGAAGTAGTCTAACTGTCCTGTTTACAAGGGACAGTAAAAACAAGAATGTCACAAGCACAAGCAATAACAAACATTATGACCTCTATTCAACTTTTTTGAGTCAAAACAATGAAAACCGATCCGCTAGTTAGGTGAACGTTGACTTCTGTTGTGATAACTGTGGGAAGAGTTTTGAAAACTGAACTCACCATGTT
>JANJYP010220937.1:0-10405 GCA_024605115.1 Rastrelliger brachysoma | reverse complement strand
ATTATTATTATTTTAAATAGACATTTTACCTGTAATAGAGTACTTGTACATTACTTCTGATATGATCACTTCTTAGACCACTCCATGAAATTGCACACAGCACAACAGAAAATTTCACCAATTCCAACTTTGTGCTGTAATTTTATGCCTTTTGCTTTTTGTGTTTGCAAAAAAGTGTTAGATGGACATGACCTGTGCATTTGTTGCTTTTCAGCTGGCTGAGTGTTTTTCTTCCCTTTTCCCTCTCTTTTATACACACACACACACACACACATACACACTTCTTCCATAATTGATGTGGGAGATGAGGCTCCCTAGGGATCATACTCTCTCTCCTCATCCCTCCCATTTGCCCCAGCTGTTCTTGTTGTCTGTCTCCAGTTCGCCGTTTCCTCTCCTTCTTCTTCTTCTTTCATTAACCCCCACTCCATTCCTGCCTTTCATCTTGTCCACCCATTTACATGCCTGCTGGCCTTCATCCATTTAATGTGCTGACAGCACTGGAGGTTACAGGTTCAGTTCCAGCACACCACTCACATTGTACCAAGACGTCTTTCTTTTTCACCTCCTCTCCATTTGCCCTCCTCCTGCATGTCTCTGTATCTATATCTGTATCTCAGTACAAATTCACCCTGCCCCCACACACATTTACACACACACACACACATGCGTGCGCACACACGCACACACACACACACACACACACACACACACACACACACACATACACACACACACACACACGCACGCACGCACGCATGCACGCACACACACACCCCTTGTGTTCGCCCACTTTTGCTCTCTCTCCTCAGAGTCTTTTATCACACTGTACCTGGGTCCCTCTCCAGATGTTAAGTGTCTTCCTGGCTGGTGGAGATAGTAACACACACACACACCAGATAGTGATGTAGAATTACTGGGAGACCTCTACCACCATCTAATGCAGTGGACTTAGACTAATGTTCACATTNATGGGCGCCGTGCCTCTGGACGGTGTCCCGCTCGAACCAGGCGGTGCGTGGGGCGAGGTCCGTTCAAGGCTGCGTGCAGCTTTAATTGGATTTATTGTCGGGTTAACTCATTTAGAACATGTTTTATTGCTGAAAGAAAAAAAAATCACTTCAACTGCAATATGAAAGAGTGTATTTTACCCTCAGTGCTATTCAAATATTAAAAAAAAAAATCTTAAAAAAATCTTATTCTACAGTCCTTGCATAGAGGCTCATCAGCATATCCTGATAGATGCTACGAAAAGAGCTTTGGAAAATGTACTGGCTCAACTTGTTCCAAATTAAATCAGCCAATTTGCAAGGGACAAGAGTCATTCAAATCATCCCATCAGGATTTTTTTTTATTAATAGCTTAAAACCTTTCTCAATGTCATAGTTGATGTCTTGATTGGTAAAGTTTAGGATAACAAACAGACACTTTAAAAAGCATTAAATTCACTGTGTAGAAGGTTGATATCATAAAAGATGGTGTGTGATCNGTGTGTGTGTGTGTGTGTGTGTGTGTGTGTGTGTGTGTGTGTGTGTGTGTGTGTGTGTGTGTGTGTGTGTGTGTGTGTGTGTGTGTGTGTGTGGTAGCCTGAGGAGGGTGTCTAGTGGCTCTGTCTGGTTAATGTGCCTCACAGGCAGGCCCATAGCCCACAAAGGGCCCTTGCTCTCCGGGGATGATCTGACCATCCTCCAATCACTGAACCAGCAGATGGTGATGGACTGAGTGCTGATTGGCATAGACTGCTCTCTGAAATGTACTCTGAAATCAACAGTGATATCCTCTAAATGGCTGTGCACAGCAACAATGAATAAAACATTGAGCTGTGACTCCTATTTGACTTCTTTGTGTTGACATATTTTTCTATTAAAAAAACAAAACAAAAAAGCTATTCAGCACAAGAGTTACAGCCGAGAAACAAAGAAGAGTCTGAATGAATTTAGATTCAGCAGATATACTGAACTGAAGTAAACAAGACATTTTTTAAAGACACCTCTGCTTTAATACTAGACAGCATGGTGGTGAGTGGCAGGGAAGATGGGCAGGGAGAGACATAAAACAAAGTCTGCAAGCTAGAATCAACCCTGCAGTACCCAAGAGTGTATGTCTTCACATTGTACACAGCTAACATGAGTTCCTCTCTGTCACAACAAGAAAATATCAGATTTGGTTGAAAAGGTACTGTTAACATTTTCCTTCAGACAAAAAGAGTACAATTTAGTCTTTTGTTATGCAATAATGTGAATTAATGTGGACTGTCTTCTCATAACAATAAAACAACAAACATGTTTTACTGCTTTATGAGAAATAAGCGCAGCTGGAGCACAGCTGGGCCATTAAGAGTAAAGCTGTATCAGGTAACATGATTCACTAAATTGTTTGTTAGACAGAACCATCTCAGAAGTTATCCTTGGAAAATCAAATTTTGAAACTTTGCCAGATCACATGACAATTCTCATTGGATGCTGATGGGTTGAACATAACCACATAACTTGAGCCTGACTAGATGGATTCTTGCAAAATCTTACGACTCCAGCTGCCTCTCAAAGTAAGCTTTCATGGGCTTCTGGAGTAAATCAGCATCCCAGTCTGGGAAACAATCATCAGGACATCTGGTAGTATTAGTAATGACTTGTTCAAAATATTATATCTGCAACTAGAAAATTACAAAAACAACTGACTTATTTTTAATTTAGACATGATACAACATCAAAACAAAAACATTGTTGTGGATAATTCAATTAATAAATAAATAAATTGACATCACTGCCTCTATGGTGTCATTTTTTTAGATGTTCAGAATATGTTTTCTTTTGTTTTCATAATAATGTTTCAGCATGTGAACAGACTAACCTTGCAGAATGACACCTCAAGAAGCAGCTGACAGCAGTGTAGATGTTGCTAAGCTAAAACATCTTGCAAACATATACCAGCATATCATCAGGCATTCCCTATGGGCTTCACACAGGGTTTCTGCACATGCTGCATATTAGTCGATGGATCACACGATTACAGTAGTTCACAGCGGTTGAATGGGTGGTAATCATGCATGTTGCAAAGAGTTTTTCATCATTGTGAACCCGGTATTACTTGCACGCCACACATCTGCTCAGCCTGAGAGAACAAATAGTCCTGTCTGAAACATTTGATCAGACACACACACTTATTCAGAGCAAGACTCATTTATGTTTACCCCTGTGAGACAAGCTCATTTACAATAAGTGCAGAGCAGCTTTTACCATCTCTCACGCAGCCCATGATCATCCAAATATTGTGACAAGTGCATGAAGAGGACCACAGCACGGTAGCACTGATGGATGAGGTGAAGCTCTGCAAATCCCTCTTCCGCATATTTGATTAGAACAAACACACACACAAACATAGCTTCTCTCACCACTGAATAGTCCTTTCACATGTAATAAATCTGTAACAACTAAATGTAAAGTAAGCGATGACTTGATTGTAGCTGACACCGGCGAGATTTGGCTTTGATCTAATGATGGAGCAGCAGAGTCTGCTTGATATAATTTAGTTCAAACAACATTTATCTTCCTCACTTTACTACTAGTTATCAGCAAGGGCTTTGCACCTCCATCGCAACTACTGTGCAACTAATTAATTAATCTTGAAGAGGTCAGTGGAATGTTTTAGTTTCAACAAGTTGGTGTGCTAAACTCTGCATATGTGTGAGTGAGTGTTTTGTGCTTGTTTTCATCTGAGACTTCTGAGTGCAAACAGGTTAAGGGGGATCAGACTAGAGGTTAATGAAAGAGGAGGGAGAATTGATGTGCCTCTGTGTATGTGTGTGTGTGTGTGTGTTTGTGTGTGTATTTATATGTCTATCATGAGTACCAGTTTGAGCTTTATCAATATATACCAAATTATTACAAAATGAAGAAATCCAATCTTTTCTTTATGCAAAACAAAATACGACATGCTTATGTCAACCTATAATATCAATATACTTGCTGTTTTATCTGGACTTTAAAATAGNGTGTGTGTGTGTGTGTGTGTGTGTGTGTGTGTGTGTGTGTGTGTGTGTGTGTGTGTGTGTGTGTGTGTGTGTGTGTGTGTGTGTGTGTCATGTCTGCTCAGCGTGGAGTAGCATGGCTCCTACCGAGTGCTGTCAATCTCATTAGAGCACACATGCTTACCTACCACACTCTTTTATCTGCCCCTCTGCCCATAACCACACACACACACACACACACACACACACACACACAGATGGTTAATTGCAGGCACTCGACTTAACATGCAACCTCACTGAAATCCCACAATGCTCCTTACAGGTATTCAGTTGAGCATAGGTCACGAAATATCCATCACACACTCTCACTTACACACACACACACATATACACACACGAACACAGACAACTTAATCTATGCTGTTGGCACAGGAGTCTTGGAGCAGCTGCCTAGCCATACACGGTTAAGTGGGCATCATCTGGCTGCAGAGTAAAGCCTGTCAGTTATCACACATTTGGACAGACGCACAGTCCTTACACACACATGCACACATACACACGCGCAAGGTCTCACACACACCAGCTCTCAAAAGCACACACGTCATACAATTAATTATAAAGTAAGCTGTCCAGATTGAATGGAGGTGATCTGACAGCCCATCCCTTTCTTCTCTCTTAGTAAGAAACACTCATGTATCACAGGAAACAATACAGCCTCATGAATTCTTAACTATAACTCTATCAATAAACAAACAGAGCAATAAATAAATCACTAAGTTAGTTACAGCAAAACAACACACTGGCAGGCAGGCAGGCAAAAAAAAAAAAGTACTCTCTGAGATATTCTGTATTACAATATAAGCAACGATAAAGTTGAGACAGTTTTGATTATGGATAGGGTTTCAGGGATTGAGAGGCCGATTTACAGGGGAAAGCATGAGGAAGGCAGGCTGGAAGGCTAGACAAAGGCAGCGTAGAGGACAGTGGATTCCTGTATGCTAAAGTGTATGGAGAAATGTGCAGCTCCAGCAGGATTTTCTCAGTTGAGTCCAAGGTATTGGGATTTGGAAAACAGGATTAGGCTGCTGTGTAATAATGTGGATGTGATGGGGGCAGTGTGCTCAGATGCTCAGAAGAGTCAGACCATGTGGTGAATTTGTGTGTATATATGTGTATGTGTGTGTGTGAGATGAGTTGGGGGTTGAAGAGAGCAGTCAAAGGGATTAAGAAGGCCCTAAGAATAAAATGTTCTTCCCTCTCTGTCTTCTTAGAGTTCGAAGATTTGAGGGTTATGATGAAACATGACTGAGGTTGGTTGGGTTACTTTGCAACCACACAGAGTGTCAAAACAGGTGTAGTCCCTAGGAGAACAGCTTTCTTTGAGAATTAATTCAGTATTGTTAAATTTTCAATGAGAAGAGGGGTTCAATTCAATTGTTTGTCAGCTCATCTACCATTTGCAGGATTAAAAAGCCTGTTAGGTGTTGGAATGAAGGACCTTTCTGTATCTCTCCATTTTGCAATGGAGAGAGAAGAAAGTTGTCCACCACTGCTGTTTTTCTGGTCTATCAAGATGTTATGAAGCGGATGATCTGAGTTGTTCAGAATGACTTCTAACATCTTTAGAGTGCATCCCTCCACCTCTTCCCCCAGTGTCTCCAATCACAGAACCAGCTTTCCCAACTAATTTATCCATTCTCCTTGTGTCCTTGTGTCTGATACTGTCTTCCCAACAGACATGCAGCATAGAACAGCACACTTGCCACCACAGACTGATAAGACATCTGCAGCTTTTTACTGCAGATGTCCTTAACTGCAGATGTTTTATTTATTAAGTATCCTTAGCAAAAAAAAAAACATACATCCCATCCCTTCAGAATCTTTCTTTTTAGTCATTAGTATTTTAATCGCTGGGATTTTCTACAACTATTTTTGCTCAGTGTAATATTTATTTATCCACTGAGGATTTCACCTGAAATAGATATGTGGCTGATCTGTATTGAATCAAAAGATCAATCGGACAGGAGGTTCCATTTTATAGAACAACCAAAAACAATATGGCAGCACTGGCTTCTGTGAATCACCTCTAAGCCCTTATTAAGGCATTAACACATACAGTCTGTGATACTCGTCTAGTGGTACAACCAGCACAGACACAGGGATAAAGAGCATTGGATTCACCATCAAAATATCGGTTTCTTCAGCACCACCAAGGGCACCTGGTGATCAAAATCCAGCTCACTATGGTTCAACAAAACCTAATCAAAAATCCTCCACTCTTCCTGCAATTCAATAAAAGTCAAAAGAACCCCAACAAATTAGACACAGCTAGCACCTCATATTCCATTATTGCCATAGCTGTTGTTCCTTCTGTCGCTCCTGTTGGAGCAGCCTCTTTAAACAAGCAAACATTCTGATTCCACTGGAAATATGTTAAATTATAGAAGCATGCTTTTCCTCTTTGACTTTAAGTGCACTTAAAGCCAATTAGAGACATTAAGGAAGATTGGATCCTTTGCTGATAAGCAGCACTTTTACTACAGAGACTCTAAAAGAACACAGGACATTTTGAATATATTAATGCAATGACTAACCACATTATAAATTATTTTAACAGTCTTTTGCATATGTAGCAAGACAAATGATAGGTGTCTATCTTTTTTCATTATCAGAAATAAGAGATTTACATAGTATAAACAGAGTTCAATTATTTGTCATTAATATTAACATAACATGTATTGTATTAAGCATTGTCCCTTAAATATTTTCCACAGAGGATAAAAAAGGCTATTGCAAATATATTTCATGCACAGATATCTCTTTCAAGCTATAAACAGCGGCATATTTAATAACGCTGATGTGTTTTGCGATAAATCAAAATGATGTGACAAGACAGACTGGCTAGTGACCTTCACATGTTGCTCTCCCACACTCTGAACATTCCTGTCTCTCCCTGCTGAAAACCACCTAATAAAACTGCAATGTTAAAAAAAGAATCATAATTTTAAAAGTCATCTTAACAGCTCTAGCTCTACTTTTTCCTGTCATATTTCTGTTTACTACTGCCTCAAAATATATTAAAATAAGAATAGTAGACAAGATGGAATTCAATATTACTATATTTTCACATCAGAATACCTGCAGATAAACTGACAAAAGGAAAAAAAAGCACCAAATGATTGTGAAGGGACAAATACAGGTATGCCAGTTTGCAAGCACTCTACAGAACAGTAACATTGTCCCTGAACGCCCTCTAGCTCTCTGCTCATCTGTGTTTCATTTAATATCACTGCTAGAAAAAACACAGGGCATTTACTTGGACAGGAGAATTCAGGAACTGAAAGTATTGCAGGGCTGTGCCACTGCCCTGCAGAACACAGATCTGGAGTGACAGGTTGGGAAGTGAACGGCCCTCCGATGTTTTTTACAGCCCTGACCTCTGATTTGTCTTCTCATATCAGCATACTGTTGATATGTAGCTGGACAAGCCTGTTCTTGCTCCAGATCACAGCTAATTCAACTTTCTCTTCAGCGTAATCACGAAATATATATGTGTCCCAGATTACTCGTGAGTCGTGACATAAAAAAAATTAAAAATTAATTTCTTTTTTACTACATTTTCAAGTTATAATTTAATTTAACTGACATTAGAGCAACCTACGGACCATATTCACATGCACTTGCATGCATTTCAAACAAACTCACTCTCATGGGGTAAAATAAGCAAGGCTGAAATTAATGATAATTTACACTGTCAATCAAAATTTATGAAAGACACAACTTGAAATCTTCAAATAGCCAAAACACTTCAAAGTTACATGAAACAGGAAAACACAAAAAATCTTGTGTTTAAGAGAAAGAAATCATCAAATATTTGGCAAGTTCCCTTATCAAATACAGAAGGAGGTGTTTATTATCAGCATTATTTTCAATTTTTAGACTCTGCATCAACTAATTGATTCAACAGTAGAAATCTCAGCTTCTCTATTCAATACAGACTGTAAACAGAAGAATTCATCCCATAATGCAGTGCTGCAGTTATTGAACTGACAGATTTCTTATTTATAAATGCCCACCAAGTTATCTTGTTCTTAATTCCCTTTGGTAGAGCTAAGAATAAGGTTAAATGTATATATGATGAACTAGATAAGCACTAAACACATGGTCCAATAGTGAATGTTATACACAAGAATATCTTGTAAATATATTGTACTGAAAAATCTATATAATAATAAATTGTAAAATGTATAAAATTGACTTTATGAATTGATATATGTGTGTTTTGCTTGTGGCTTTAAATGAAAATTTCTAAAATGACTTCCCTGTCAGTCTTGACATTATCTAATCAGTGTTAGCAGGTGATGCTGGCAGAGAAGCCATCACTTGACAGAAAACTTAATTCCCTATCCATAACTGCAGGACACCTGTGCTGAATTGGCTGAAACGGTCTATAGCACACTGTGGTCACTGAAATGGGGAGAGAACTTTCTTCATCAGGTCCAACACAAGACCACTTTCAGCTACAAACTACCCAGAAAGCGGTAACAGTCAGTCATCTGTCTGTCCTACTTTCCCTCTTTCATCCTCCTCCTCTCATATCTTTCCACCCTCCAATTCCATCCCTCCATTTCACTCCTCTATTGCAGAAAGGAAATAGCAGTGCTGGTCTGATTGCTTTAAAGTGCCATCGATAAAATTAAAAACACCTCTTTCTGGATGAATCTGGGAAAATTCAGCAGATGATTGTACTGGGCAGCTTGGCTCATTGGATATCATAAATTACAGTTCACCTTTGATGGGAGAAACATTTATTTACTGTAGCTATCTATAACATTCTGGGGTTTCTGTTTTTATGCAGTATTGGAATATGCAAAATGAAATGAAAAATAAACATGTGCAGAGGATAGACAAACAGTATATGTAACAAGCCCCACCAAAAATGGAAAGATCTCAGTTTGAACGTGCTGAAAAAGCAAACAAGATTTCACTTTTTCCATTTTCTCATCTCCTTTCTGTATCACTGTCGACAAGCAGACCCAGCAAAAAGAAATGCACAGAAACTGATTTTTCCACATGCCTGCAAGGTATAAAAATGACAGCTAGTCATATTATAGATTTCAACTTTTTCATGCCCTCATTTCATTTAGGTCCATTTTACTGATACAAAACTTGGCAGCATTTGAGTCTTGTATTGTTTTTTTAGGTGGCTGACTGAATTTCATGAAGTTCATCATCCCTATCAGGTTCACCTCTGACACTAAACCAAACAGGTAAGAAACACAACTGTCAGAATATCAAGTTTATACAGTTTATCCATTTATTAGTTATCATTATATTCACAATTCAACTGTAATATTAAAATTAGGTTTTGCTAGAAATGTTAAGCTGACTGAAATATGATGAAAAATGTTGTTGATTAACACATTTGGCAAGATATTCTTTCCAATCTTTCAGTAAAATATCTATAAGTTGTATTATATTATATTATGCTCTAGCAGTAGATGGTCACAGTTAGAGAAAGATCTTGGCTTGTTTAAAACCTGGTTGTCCATCATCTTGCTGCAAATGTCATTAAAACAAGTAAAAAACAATGCACTGGGTCAACAACAATGGTGATATAATAGCTTTTTTTTTAATATTACATTACTGAATCAAGCACAGTACATGAATATGACATCTACTCTGTTCCTCCACAGTTCTTCACAACCCTTAAAACAGTAGCATGCATATAATGTTGGACGCATAGTGAACATACCCCTACAGTATACTGCCAAGATAATGAAATAAAGAAAGAACATAAGCATAAAGATAATGAGCATGAACTGATGTGTTCACCTCTTGTATATATCAATAAGATTTCAGGTGTATCCTACACAGCAAATCCAGTCTGTTTCTTAATTAGCTAACATGAATAACATACAGTAGACACCTGCTACAGGCCCCATATGTCCTGAATGAAACCACTGGTAAAATGTGCTGCTCATCATTATCGTTCATGAAATAAACCTTAACTGACACTTTTTCTTTAGCCATGTTGCACTACTTAAATCATGCATTACTATTGCAGAAAAGCTCAAAAAAGTTTCCAGTTTACTTTTACAAGTAACTTTATAACATTATCACAGCAAAGTCTTGTGAACTCACTGAGCTAATCACAACAATAATCCCTTCTTCCTAACCCTCCCCCAGTAACACTTTTAATTACGGATATTCATGAATCTTATGATGTTATTGATAAGACTATCTCACTTGATCCCAGCTATCTCAGCAGTTATAATACTGTATTTACATACTAGCAAAGCAGAGAATAGTTTTCTGCTTGCCAGTATGGCCACCATTAGAGGTTGTGATGTCATCTGTAAAAACTTTAATGATAAGTTAATAGCTGGTGGCCCTTTAGAAAAATGAAGCATCAGGACACACATAGAAACAGAAACA
>JANJYP010220802.1:1491-15470 GCA_024605115.1 Rastrelliger brachysoma | reverse complement strand
AGAAGCTTTTGACAGGATGTTCCACAGTACCAAACAAAAGGCATTTGTTTTAAGAACATCCAATTATAACACATTATATTTTCCACATTTGTGTTATAGGGTTTGGAAATTACTTTATCGCTTTCTGAAAGACCTTGTCAGCAAAAGCTCCTTTTACTCATTGCGTTCTCATTCTAAACTTCTTTCTCTTCCCTTTTGACCTCTTTGTTTCTTCATTCTTCACTGTGGAGTTGTAATGACTTTAGCAGATGCTTTTTCTGAAGTAGCAGATAGTAGCTACTGTGTGGTAGCAGATGTGTCTTGTGTTCTCAGTTTTGTTTATGGCTGTAACTAAGCCCTGTTAGGCCAGTCCCAGCCCTGCTGTCTGTCACACATCAACTGCATTTTGCCACACACACACCGACAGATCAAGGTACTTAACTTCTTCAGAAACACTTTATGTTCATTCATTTCTGGCAGAACATAAAATGAAGATACTGAAGTGATCAAACTTAATGAGAAAAAAAAAACAAAAAGACACATATCCATAATTAAAGTTCTTGAATCCTTCTATAAGAGGCCTGAGAGAGTTTGTTGTTCCATCTAAGCTATCTAAAGTACATGTTTGAAAGCAGCAGCAACAAGTGCATCTAACCAAGGAGTTCAGGGGAATTCTTCATATTAGTGATGTTGCTGTTTATGTCAGTAATTCACTGTGTCAAAGGCCTTTCCAGTAAACTCTGTGCTTTCATTAGATCCAAACAAATGACAAAAATAGTCTTGAAGAGGTATACAACCTTGGGCATGGTAGATCTGGTGTGTGTCCCACTTAATTGTGTGCAAGTATGTGCTGGTGTATATGTGAATTATTCTCCCCTACTTACAATTCATGCCAGTCCCGTGGTGTCTCTAAGATCAAGATGATGAGATCATTTCTATGACATGCTGTGTATTATGTTTGTATTTCCCATCTAATCCCTTTGATGGCTCATTCTGAATCTCTGCCTCTCTCAATCTCTTTTTGTCTAAGCACAGCAAAAGACAGCTCAGGACAAAAGAATGAGCCTAAAAGCTCATAAAACCTTTGGATAAAACACTCTTCATTTTCAGTGTTTGTGAAAGACATTCTGGACCCACATGTCTAAGTCGTGTGTGACATCAGTCATTGTTGGACTCATCAAGTCATTCTTTAATGTGCACACATATTTTTGTTATTGTTGACAAATGACAATATTTTTAGATTTCCCTAGCCAGTTTGCAACTCTCAGCCCCAAATCCATTTTCCCCCTGAAGATGTAAATCTAATCTTTAAAAAAAAAAAAAAGAAAGTTGATTTAATAAAATGCATGAAGTTGAAGCAAACAGGAATAAACTATGTGTTTGTTGCAGACTATGTGATGTTCTTCGGCATTTACAGCAGCAGGATAGTGTATTTAAGACTCACTCAAAATAAACTTTCGTGCCCATGTTTGTCTTGTTGAAGGATGATATCACTTAACAGCTATGGAAGTCTATGCTGCAGAGGAATAAACTACGTAAGGTTAGGATACATAAATAATAGTACTTGTTAATCAATTCATGCTTTGGTCTTTTTTATGGGATTTGTTGATAATAAAAATAAAGAATTAGATTAGGCCTATATTTTTAGGACAATTTAATAAAATTCTAACCATAGTGAAATGGGGTCACAAAAAATAAGCATGCCTAGCATAATTTAAATATTCACAAAATACAAAATCTAGATACAATAAATAAGAGAGAAAAAATGTGCAGATTAAATTGCAGCTTGTCATTCTCATTAACCAGTGTTGAACAACTGTATGCATAAAAAAATATATAAATGCAGATGCGTAGACTATTTTACTTATGTGTCTTCACCGAACTGTTCATGTTGTTGTTTCTGGTACATTATTGAAACAAAAACATCCCCTGACTTGAATTTCAAGATATTCTCAATATTTATCGCAATATATATATCACACTCCTATTGAGTAAGACCATGTTGCCTGTGATTTTACTGAGATTGTAGAGAATGTGCCACACTGTGTGTATTTGACTGTGTTGTCATTTTTTGTGGGGAATGCAGCCACTGGAACCAAATGCAGAAGACTGAAGGCTAAATTAATTGAAGAATAAATCTTTACTTGACACTCAGGAATGGGCAAAACCAAACAAACCAAAACAACAAGGAACAGAAACAGAAAGGGTCTAACAAGACTGAGAATAAACACAAGACTAAAATAATAACTAAAGTAATATGAGATAAGATATGAGGTACAGGTGGAGAAACTCAGGTGAGGGGAATTATTATGAAAACGAGAAAAGAAAAGTAGCTGATAAGCTAGGGGAAAACACTGGGAAGTAAGCAGGCTTAATGGGGCAGACTCAGGTTAGCTGTGGAGGGAAAAAGAATTGTGGGGAGGAGCAAAAGAGATAAACAGAGCAAACAGAGAACCAAAAGCAGAGCAGACTTAAGTAAGCCTTAAATGCAGCAGTCCAAAGGCAAACACAAAATACTCTGTGCTACAGAACTAAGTGGCAACAAGAAAATCTGAGGCTATGTGTACACGTGGCCAAGTATTTAGAAAAACAAATATACTAACCCCCCCAGTCCCCATCATATAAACCACATTGTTTTCTGAGAAGTTTTTTGTGCAGTACATAAATACGATGCGTAAAGCGTAATCAAAGGTTACACACCTGACATTGATGCATTTTCTGTTGCATACTGTGATATTCAGGAACTTAAAACTCAGTTTTCCCTTGTACACATGCAAACATGAAAAAAGAGTTTTTCCAAATCTTTACTTTGGCTGGAGTTTTCAGAAATAATTGCTTTTAGTGACCTACGGTTGTGGATTAAAGGCAAAGATGTATGAAAATATATCTGTTTTAAGATACCTGGCTATGTCTCTCTTAACATATACACATCAAATCTGTTCCATCATCCAAAATCTGATACATCAACATTTAGAGCGTGAATTCCCTGATTGAGCACTAAACCTGCAATTTACCTGTCCTTCTCCTACTCAGTCCTGTCTAAACAAGCAGAGGATAAAAATGAGGGCAACAGATGGAGAATGACAACTGAGGGATAAAGAGACAGATTGTGACAAGATCATGACATTAATAGTTTCAGTACTGTACATTCCTGGTATGTGCAGTAATTTACCTTTAGGGTTCCCACACATCTTTAACTTTTAACCTAGTTAGAAGAGTCAGAGATAGCAAAACAATGGGCCACGTGGTTGCCATCAAATAACCGTATATCTGTTGGGAATAAACAGGTATGGGATGGGTGTACTGTAATATATTGTGCTGTTATCCCAGCGGCCATTTATTATAGCAATGATTACTAGGGTGCAGGTGCATATTGGATACTGTAGACCTTTACTACAAAGACAGTGTGAGTATGTGATTAGCAGTGTATGACAGAACACTCAACATTGGAAATGGAGCATTTCAGTGTCAATATGCTTGGGGGACAGAAACATTAAACCTATTTCACTCTAACATAATGAAACATGACTGCATACTTAGACAGGTTATGCTTGGACCTGTATGTGAATGTGCATAAGAATATCTGGGTGTATATGCATGTATATGTTGACCTGGTTTAACCCTTTAAAATACTCTCTGTAGGGTTTCTAAGTAGTAAAGCCAAGCCAGCTGCTGCTTTGTTACTCTCTCAAGTGTCTCCTTTAGCTCACCCCTCACAAGTGACTCTGCCTTTACTTCTTTCTCTTCTCCGCCACTCCCTCTTCAGCCTTTATAATTCACCCAAACTGTCCAGTTGTGTTTCACTGGATTGTTCAAGGAGTGCTTGGCAAGTATTACAGAGGAGGACCATCCATCAGGAACAATAGCATTTATAAGGCTTTTGTGGACTACACAAATTTATTTTCCCTCTCAAAATATGGTACAAACACGTGCAAACTTCCCAAAGCCATATGCACTGGTTATTATGAACTTACAAAGAGGAATTATGTGTATACCCCCATGAGGGGACTTTAGTCAGTTCTTTCTGTTTGTTTTTCTGTTTGTTTTATGCAACTCAAAAGCAAGCTTAGTGAAGTCATTTTTTATGAGAAACTTGAGGTCCCCATATTTATCCATTCAGCAAACTTGCTAATGAAGCAGTACAGGAAGACCCTCTTTTTGTATGCCCTCTTCTGTAGTTTTATTTCTCATTCTTCAGTCATTCTGATCCTTCTCACAGCTCATACTAGCATCTGTCAAAGCTCATAATTTCATTGTTGTTATTTCTGGAGTATCAGTTGACATGTCAACTGTTCACATCACCTGGTCAAACCTAACCAATATAGCATGGTGACAAACACCTTTTAGTCAGCCTATCATATTACAGCTGTCCATTTAAATATTCTCCTTTACTGTTCAGGTGTTTTCTTGATGCTGTTTTTTTTATTAATATTTTTTCCATGAGACAGTAATACATTACATCCATGAAGTCATGATTTTATCATAACTAAATCAAAATACAGAAAAATGAGAAGAAAAAAGATCACTGTCCTGTTTTAAATAAATAACACACCTACACACAGACTATAAAACATCAACGAGAGACCAAAGAAAACAAAAAAACAAAAGTGCCTAATATCTTTACCAAAGCCTACAAACAAACCAACCATTTTCTAACTCAATAGATGCCCATATTTACACATTTAAACATTTTAATCAGACACAAATTCACCCCAATCTTGGTTGAAACCTGATGCTATTTTGTGACATCAGTTGTGTTTCTCTTCAACTTCATCAGCCACCACCACCAGGGTCTGGATTCCAAGGGGGAGTATTCTCTATGCAGGGTGCAAGTGCCTGAGACTTTGAAATTGTTTCCACTGGCATTACATGTCAGTTGAAGACTCAGAATCCGACACCATACTGTAAAAACATTGAGGTTAGCGAAGATGACCTTTGATTGGCTAAAACTTTAATTTCTTCTCTCAAAAGAATTTTTTAAATGTTTGGTTTTTTCAGTTCATCAGAATTTTAAGATTTTTATTTTTATGTCTCAATTAAGTCAAAAAAAAACTTCAAGCATAAACAAATTTACATTTCAGATAACAAATTAACAAGCCGTGAAACCTTTTTCAAGTGGTGAGACACATTTACAAATGGCATATAGCGGAAAGGGATCATACTGCAGTCAATTTGTGATGTTGCCAGTGATTGTCATAGTGACATCCACGTGAAGTAGGCCAATAATAAAACAGAAATAGAAAATAATAATAAATTGTAGAAGAAATAATAATAAAATAATATATAAAATTAAAAATTTGAAAATTTGAAAAATTTAAAAAAAAGAAAGAAAAATGGGAGGTCAACAAGAGCAGGAGTCAATAATGATTATGTTTGAAATGTTGAAATGTTTTGTGGGTGATCTACTAAGAATAACTGCGTAAATGAAAACAGTTGCAATAAGGTGGAGACAGTATTTAAATGAGGGCTTTGCATGTCTTAATGGAGAGTTTGGATGAGCAGAAAGCTCCTCTCCAGAAGGAGCAAAACATAGACTGCCTCTCAAAGGTATTATTTTAGACGCAGTTAGCGTCAGCAAAATCACCTTTGAGTTTGGTAAATCACAAGGTATGTACTAGATAACATTTGCATTTTCTCCTCCCTGTATTTCCACACAGGGGTTTAAACAGCTTTGTCATAATGACAAAGGTACTAAATGGACAGCGTGTGCTATCTTGCACATTTGAAAGCCGCAAACCTCAGTGTGCTGCATTAGTAGTTCAGCTTGCACATTTTTCGTCGGTGATGTCAAGTTTGCACACATTTTAACACACAAACCTTTAGTAAATCAGCCAGTTTCGTTAAGCAACAATGCAAAGGTTACAGTTTTGTTAGGAAAAATCATGGTTTTACTACTTCCTTAGTTCCTTAATGATAGGGCTTTCGTCATCATGGTTACAATAATATCCACGTGGTTAAGGTCAGGGGAGGATAGTGATCATGCTTTTTTTTAACTTTGACTTTTAGTTGGAAAAGTTTTGTCAACCCGTCTTTCCACCCTGACCTTCTCTGTAGACTTTTGCTTGCGTCAATTTGTGCTCTTCCAATACATATCCTTGATATTTTGAGCGATTATGTGTGTCGACAGTGAAACTTATGGCAAAAATAACCTGGTGTACTCAGTGCATCAAAAAGTTTAACGTACAGCGCTGGACACTTCTCCTCCTCAGTAGTTGCCATATTAACAATTTAGCAGAAGGTGAGGGATGATCAACCTAATGAAGGTTTTAAAGCAAGCTAAAAGCTGTTGTAATTTTCACTGTAGGACTATTTATATGTCACTTAAGTTTTATATGTTCTTAATTAATCCATATAATGCCTGTTTGCTGCAGTGTTTTCAAAGATGTTTTGGAGCCACTAGCTGAGTGAGACCCACCAGTCATCTCAGCTCGTAGCTTGACAGCATCTGTCATCATTTATGTATGTTAAAGTCACACAAAATTGGTACTCACTCATGTTGCTCTACACTTATTCTATTACAATGTTACACCTAGAAGAATCTGCAAAAGGAAAAAAAAATACCAGCAGATACTTTATTACCACTATAGTTGTTTAAAGGCCTCAATTCAGACCTTGTTTAAATTCATTGCAAATGTTTTTAATTTCACCATAATTGTGCTTCTTACTTGTATTCATTCACTGTTTCATTATTATCTATTTGATTACCTAATATTGATTTAGATTGCTGTTGTTGAGTTCTGTTGTTGTTTCTCGACACCACTGTAAATGAGGATTCCTCCTAAATGGTCTTTAAAGGTAAAATAAAGATTAAATGGGAATAAAATGTCCTAATGATCTGATCTGCAGCTCTTTGGTGATTTACTGATGCCTTTAATGTCTATGTAAAATTTTGATATACTACATATTTTCTTTTGAAAGATAAATCTAATAATTGTAGCTGTCACATAAATGTGAAGTGAAACTTCATGGTTTTATTAGACAGAACAACAGCGCTCCTTCTGGGGTTCTATGTCACCGCATTTCAATAAGTATAAATGTTTTAAAATGAATAGAATTAATTTATATTAAAATGTGATGTATTTATTAAGTTATGTAACAGTTTGGATGCTTGTTCAAGTTACATTACAGACTAAATAACATAATTTACTGCATATGTAAATTAGGTTATTTTAAGAAGAAAGATGTCAGTGATGCTTTGAGTTGACATTATTTTGTCACAGTACAGTTACAGATATGTGTTCAGGACTTGAAAAGTTTGACTCAAGAATACAAATTTCTGTGAATGGAAGGGTGCCATCAAATATTTATTCTTTAAAAATTCACACACTCCACAACTAAGTACACAATTCTTTGGTAATGTATGATGGGTTAATCAGATTTTATGAGGAAAACCCTAGAAATGCTACTTCCCAATCTACTTATCAGAGAGGGTGGCCATATGATGTTGAATTCATGTTTTCATCAGTTTGGAAAATTACAGTGTAATGTATGTCTGTATGTATGTAATGTATGTATGTAATGTATGTCGTAACATACAATAGCTGCAGTACGTAATTTAAAAAAAAGTTTTGGTTGTCGATGGTTGTGTTCTGTGTCTGCTTTGTTCTCTATGACTCTATGTTTTTGGCAACAACACAAAGAAAACAGCAGTTGCTTTCACTTGCTCACATTTTGTGGCATTAATGACTTCAGAGAATAAGAAAGTGAATGTTAAAATTTCTCAGACAAATGAGATGATTAATAATTGTCAGTATGATGTGTAAACATGAGATATGTTCTGACATGTGCACTGAGCTAGGATGTGAGTCACAGAGGTTTCACATCTGGAAAAGCCTATCTGTGGAATTTATGCAAAAAGGGGGACAGTGCTCTCTGAAAAGAAATCAGGGGACATAAGGACTAAGAGAAATTGGATCCTGCAAAGAACAAACAAACAAACAAACAAAAAATCTTGCTATCTTGAGTATGACTGTGTGACTGCTGCTAGAAAGTTGACCACAAAATAAATCTCAATATGTTGATATGGATGTGAGCCAAGGGATTTCCTTCTCATAGTTGGTTACATGTAGTTCCATGCATCTCAAGTATGTTCCCAGATGTCATTTTATTAAAACATTATTGTTTGCAATGCTAAAATCATGGGAGCGCTTAAAATTCTCATTGAAAATGTGAGGATTTTGACATCCACACATTGACGACATCTGACATCAACAAGGAGTCCTTATCAGTGTTGATCCCTGCAGTAGGATGTTCAAAAACATATGATCGTAAGACTTCTCATCCCTTAACTTTGGCATAGCACCAGATGTGAAATTAACACAAGATGTTGGTTGATTCAACATTTTTCCAAAATCTCTGGGAACTGGTTTCAGTAGCAGTGGGGCATGTCACAGAAACAATGGTGAGAGAGGCTAAAGTTTAATACGCTTACTTACCCAGTACACAGAACCACAGCAACAGACATAGACACACATAAACACACACAGGGACTTTGGATTTAATGAAGTGCTTGGTTTCCACTGAGGGGAGATTAGGGTTGGAGGGCAAACTGTGGGAAACATTGCAAACTATTCAGCTTGTTAAAAACTTCATGATATTATGCGAGAATATGATATGTTTATTATGTGTTCAGGTATGTTCTGTTTATATTGGGAACTCTACAGCATCTGTACATACTGTATGTGCATAGTGCACAGTGGGTACAAGTGTGAGTCTGGTTGTTTGCTATTCTGTGTACACCACAGTCAGTCCTTGGTTGGACAATAGCGGGATTCTGCATAGTGAGGCCGTGGGAGGAAGGGGACAGAAGAGTCAATGAGTGAAGAGGCTTCTGGGATGCGTCAGTGCAAGGACATGATGAGGGTGTAGGAGGGCAAGCCCTCTAACCCAACAATGCGCAAAGGAACAGTCATTCAGTAGCCTCCCAGAATGACACGCATCAAGCATATAAGCATAGGTACACACAGTCAACAAAAGTGCAGGTGAAATTAAACCATTCATCTACCTTCCCCATGACATATGGATAACGGCACCAGAAAGCCTCATTCAATGACTGATTCTCTGGCATAATTTTTTAAGGAAAAGAAAGAATGAATGCTATGGGAAATGTTAGAGAAGAGATGTGTCATTAATTATTGAGCAAACACACATTTTTATGTGAAAAAGAAAATATATACATAAAGCAGGGTGATTCATATATGATCTTCATATTGAGAAATGGGTGAAAAGTAACTTATCTATGTCAAATGAAGTGTTATACTGTATTCACACAATGTGTGCTTTAACTTAAATTCATATTTTAGTTCACATTATATCCTTTTAGAAGTGCTTTCTCCTTTGAGAACAAGCTCTTTTTCGATGAAAGCTTCCAGTATGTGACCATGCCAGAAACCAATGACGATTTTTTGAATACTTTCTACTATTAACTTTATACTTTACCAAAAAAAGCTTCACTTAATTCCCTCTGGGTTAAAGAATGACAGAAATATGACATTAAAAGGGCTGGTTCATTCAAATTGAAAAAATAAAACAAAATCTAATTTCTCAACTGTTAGCTGTTTCCCATTGTACTGATAGCTCAGGCAAAGTCCCTTTCAAAAATTGCAACTGCTTCTAAAAACATTGTTGTCATGATTCTAGTTACCACTTTTTTAGTACAAAAAAGGAGGCCAGAAAGGGGAAACATACACATTTTCAGTGATACACACCCTAAATGCATATCTTAAAATAATGACACACAGCACTAATCTGCATGGCTAGATACCACAAAGAGAATGTGAGAAACTGTTTTTTAGTAGTCTTGGTAAACTTCTTCTTCACCTGGTTGAGAATAAACACAGGCAGATGACACTCAGATTAAGAGATGCATGACATCAACCTTGGCATGATTGAAATGAATGGGGTGAGTGATTCGATATGTGTACATGTGTCTGTTTCAGCAAGCCTGAGTGTCCCTGAACAGCATCTTGCTGTCAAAATAAAACCTGTCCAACCACATCCATCAGATGTAATTGAGATAAACGTCAAGCATGAAGAATTAGCTTATTGTGAAATGCTTGGAAGAATACAGGGGTGGTATTTGGTTTTGATGTGAATTCAATGCTAGTGCACTGCACTGGTGCCCTACGGCTGCATATCAGAAATCAATTAACTCATATTATATTTCAGAACATGGTAATAATGGTGTTTCCTGAACTTTATTTATGGAGAGAGATTATCTGCTAATAATTATGTAACATTTTATTAGACAAATCCTTCAATTTTATACTAATTTCCAGGAGGTTTTATGTGATTTGCAGATATTAAACAAATATTTTATTTGGCATTTTACAGAGAGGGTGGTGTATGTTTGAACAAATTATAAGAAAAAAAAAACAGAAAAACTAGTTTAGTAGGATATTTGGCTTCATAAGTATTTGCTAATTTTCAAAAACTAAAAATACTAATTTTCAGTGTGTAGTTTTGTATGTCAAGCTACATATTAGAATATAAGGCACATTTCTCATATATTAAAATTGCATAACCATTTGAAAGAAATGTGCTAATAATTAACAGTTACTTAGCAGCTACTTTTTGAAAATGAAAATATCTAATATGTTAATACAAAGTTTGACACACAAAACTACATACTGAAAATAAAGTTCCCTATGGCTGCACATCAGTGTGGAATTAATTCAACCATCCATGGAAAATATGAATATCATCTAGTATTGTATTACAATAATTATTACCCATGTGGAGGCATCAGAAAAATACTGTACTGTTGGAGGCATTTACTGGAATATCTAGAGCAGACTGGATTGTGAATTGTCATTCATCCCAGTCATAATAACACACAAACCTACTTATGGACATGCATTATAATAACGATTAACAGCACATTTTTCCAGACCGAACTCTGATACAAGGACAGCCTTGCTTTCATGTTTCATAAGAGTTGCATGTTTTCTTGGATTTATTTTTACACACAAAAACACAATACATTTGTTAGCAAACAGTTGTATCTCAGTAATATAAATTACAATGATAAGTGAGACTGTTATATTTCTATGTTTAGAAACTTTGAGCATTTTTCATTAATTCATTCAACTTGACAAATATTCCAAGGTTAAGGAACCTCATCAGCACTTTGCAATTGCAATATCTGTTATTAGTTCACAACCCAAAAACAGTCCCAGAATCATAATTTCTGAAATATGAGGATTTTACCACACTCTTTTTGCCTCCTCTCTGCCCTCTTAGTCCAAAGAGTTCACGTATCCTCAGCACTTTTCACCCTTAACCAACCCTGGAGTGGGGTGCAGGATCAAAGTTCACCATCTTGGGTTTCCCCTTTCAGACCCGGCCTCGATAACAAGGGCTGAAGCAATTTTGACAGTGNACACACACACACACACACACACACACACACACACATGCACGCACGCACACACACAAACACACACACACATAAAGAGGAAAATGCTCACTTGGGTTTGAACTCATGAGTAGGGGTCAAAATTCTTGTGCGGAAATAGGGAGACCCTTCTCAAGTTAGCACCTGTATTGTTTCTTCCAGGGCCCATTTGCACCGAATAAAGTTTTCTCATTGTCACTGAAACATGCATCGGTGTCTCAAGTGAAAGTAAAGGAATTCCATTTTCCCAGGAGGAAGAGAAAGGGATGACACTGACACATAATCTTTCCTTTCTCTCATTTCTCTCTGGCTCTTTCCCCCTCTCTCTGTCTGTTGGAGCAAAGGGGTGGGTTGTCTGTCTGCTCAGTGCCAGGGGCTCTGACAACGATACGGTTCAGGTCAGAGAGGAACTGTGAAAGAGAGAAATGCATAGAACCTGAAAGAGGGTGAGATGAAAATAAAGATGTATAAACAAGAGGGACAGAGAAATGTCAGAGAGAAACTGTTGTGATACTGGAGCCTAGAGGCCATACTGAATACAGGGTGTGGCTCATCTCTACCTACGGTGAGGGGATATCATAGTTGTGTGGTTTGAGTCTCTAAAGGTCCTCTTAAAGCAAACAGCAAGTAACCTGTACAAATGCTGCGTGACAGGTTTATAGTTCAATAACCAATAGAGATATACATGTGTGAAGATTAAATATATTTGGAGGTAGTAAATATATCTTTTAGGTGAAGGGTTTAAATGCTCTAATCCTGAAGCAGACTGCAGAATTATATGACATTTCACAGTAGTTTCACTTATACTGTCACTCTGTTCTCCTTGACTGAGTTTCAATAAATGTCCCTGCGTAAGACATTTGAGTTTCCTGACAAGTTGGTCACTTTGGTGTTAAGTCTAACTCTCTCCATTAATTCCTTAACATCCATCCTTCTATGTCCCATTTTCTCTCCATTAGCAATAACAGGGATGAATTCCTGGTTGCAACAGACCATCAAAGTTCTTTTCTTATAAATCAGAACACCCCGGTAGCCGAAGGGTTACTAGGCATGCCACATAACTGCAACGTGCCTGGTGTGATTCCAGCCAGGGACCTTTGTTACATGTCATTTCCATCGCTTTCTCCACGTGTTTCCCGTCCACCTCTTGACTTCACAATATCCAATAAAAACAAGGTAAGTCTGTTAGTCTGTCCAAGAATATAGTTTTTCAATGTGTAAATGGCAAGAATGTGTGCATATTCAGTGCACCGCATTTTCTGAAAAGTTCACTTAGTTTATCTTTAGCCACCATAACCATCCTTTATACCACAGATGACTGTATAAGTGAATCTATCTACGCCAAGGTAGCAATGACTCAGGTGTGGAACAGTAATGACAAACTTGGGAATCTTTCATCACACAGGGGAAGCCTCACTATTAGGTGACGTAAAGTCTCACATGAAAAGAAGCTGAATCATCCCCGGGTGAAAGTTTATTTCCAACAATTTGCGCAAAAGGGACAAATGGAAGGAGAGAATGAATAACAGCAGCTAGGTGTAAATTAGGAGCAGCTGTGCTTTTTTTCCAGAGGAGCATGTGGATGTGGTAGGCACTAGGACCTGCAGTGAGCCACACAGGAGGGAGGGAGCAGCTTTTGGAACTCCTCTTACTAAACTTTTAGAACAATCCATTTCCCAAAGAGTGTGGGAGGGAGACAGACAGAAGTAGATGGCCTGAAACCTGGATGCACAGCTTTAAAAGCAGGAGCGGGATTTGGAGTTTGGGATTATTCTGCCCTTGACCTGGAAAGTGAGGTGGAATATAACAAACTTTCTCTGGAAGTTTTCACTCACTGAGGAGAAAAGACAAGGAGTATTAACAGAGTGGTGAGTACTATATTATTCTTTTAAAACTGCAATTAAACATGGTGTGTATATATGTGGTGTGTGCATACTGGACAGAGACACTGAGCAATAAAGGAGATAAGAGAAAAGTTTCTCCCAGAAATGTTGCCCTAAAGTTTTCTTCATACCTGTCATTAAGTGAAAGTAGAGCCTCTGAATTGGGATTGGGCTCAGTAGCAGCCACTTGGTCCTCTGTTAGGGGTAGAAAATTCCAGTGGACAACTCACAAGAGGCACCAAAAGTTGATGGATTTAAGATTTGTTGCCTATCTACTTTAATTATCTCCAGTCACCTATGGTAGTTTTTCAGGTGTACAGATGAAAGAGGAAAGGGGATAGATAGAGAGAAAGAGAGAATAAAGGTGAGGATTAGAAAAAAAGGGATTCTCCAAACTGTAGTGGGAACCAATTTGGTGTTCAGAAAACTCCTGGGACATCAGGTTACCTTCTTTCTCTCCCTTTTTCTATCTTTCTCTGCTTCCCCCTCTTTTTCTATCTGTCTTTCTCTCTGCTCATGTTACACAACCCTCAAAGGACTTGTAGATTCTGATGAGATCCAGTGTCCAACATGAAGTGTGCTGCTAGGGTTATCCTTATGTCTAGGTGGGGCCGGGTGCATATATAGTATGTATGTGTGCAACTGATCAATTTTTAAATATTCTGAACTGTATATTTGTGTGTGTGTGTGTGTGTGTGTGTGTGTGTGTGTGTGTGTGTGTG